>JAQQBG010000996.1:22500-25000 GCA_032199755.1 Ambrosia artemisiifolia | reverse complement strand
AAGGAACTGACCACGATGCCTTAGCCTGACACACCCCAAGGTCCTTTCAGGGTTGGTGAGTGACCAGGCAACAAGAGGCTGGCCTAGTAAACTAACGGTGCACTGTGAACAAGCATAGTGTGCCTTTGCCTAAGCCACACGTTGTTCCAGGATGTTGCCAGGATGGCCTTGTCCCTTGCCCAAGCCCCACATCGATGCCTAAGGAACTGACCACGATGCCTTAGACTGACACACCATGGGTGCTTAGGGATTGGTGAGCGACCAGGCAACAAGAGGTTGGCCTAGTAAACTGACCACGATGCACTGTGAACAAGCATAGTGCCTTGCCTAAGCCCCACTTTGTTCCAGGATGTTGCCATACAACCATGCCTTGTCCCTTGCCAAGCCCCACATCGTTGCCTAAGGAACTGACCACGATGCCTTTGATTGACACACCATGGGTCCTTTCAGGATTGGTAAGCGACCAGGCAACAAGAGGCTGGCAAAGTAAATTCTGACCACGATGCACTGTGAACAAGCATAGTGTCCCTTGCCCAAGCCCCACCTCGTTGCCTAAGAAACTGACCATGATGCCTTTGAATGACACACCATGTGTCCTTTCAGTGTTGGTGAGCGACCAGGAAACAAGAGGCTGGCCTAGTAAACTAACCACGATGCACTGTGAGCAAGCATAGTGTGCCTTTGCCTAAGCCACACGTTGTTCCAGGATGTTGCCAGGAAACCATGCCTTGTCCCTTGCCCAAGCCCCACATCGTTGCCTAAGGAACTGACCACGATGCCTTAGACTGACACACCCTTGGGTCCTTTCAAGGTCGGTGAGCGACCACGCAATAAGAGGCTGGCCTAGTAAACTAACCACGATGCCTTTGCCTAAGTCCCCACATTGTTCCAGGATGTTGCCCGAGTACAACGGGCTCGAATACGATCGAAAGGGCCAACGGGCCCGAACACAACCCGTTAAACTATTTTACCCGAAAACATGATACGATGACACTAATCAACTCTAACCATGCCCGCGAGCAAGCACGCAAAGTTTCGTGGCGATTAGGCGTCGTTCGGTGGTGTTTCGGAGAACACCGGGCGTTGGATGGATGACCGGCCCGCGGGCCCACGGACCCGAAAGCAAAGTATTTTTACGGGACCCTTTTATTTCGTTATTTCGAAGGCTCACACAAAGTTTCATGGCGATCCTAGATCGTTTGATATGGTTTAGGGCCAATCACATAGTCCGGCGCACCGTCAATGGCCCGGTCAACGGGCTGACCCGATCAAGGCGGACCGTGACACCAAACGTCTCTGGTTAGCCCCTAGAACACCCACGTAAAGTTTCGTGGCGATCCGACGTCGTTTGATGGGTTTACGATGATTACATAACGAATAAAGGTCCGGGGCCGACCGAGCCCGGCCCACGGGCCCACGGGACCCGAACCCAGAATTTTCCGGTTCCGAACATCTTAAAACATTGCCCCGAGGCACCACGCAAAATTTCGTGCCAATCCGACGTCGTTTGATGGGTTTTTGATAGGGTCTCAAAAAATTATCATTCCTCAAAAAATTAATGTCTATTCCTGAAACTTAACTTTTTGTGCAATATGTATATATAGGGGAGGGGTGTGTGTTGGGAAGGGCTTGCCTGGGTGAGGCTTGGCAGCGCCCAAGGAGGCCTTGTTGGCCGAGAAACAAGGCTGCCAAGGCCTTGTACACAAGCTAAATTTCCCCAAGCAAGCCACGAACTCGAGAACCAAGTGCCCCTCCTGCCCACGTTGCCTAGGAATGTTGCCCAACGACTTGGTTTCTCGCACAACGACTCGTGTACATAGGCCCAACGAGCAGCAAACCTCGAAAATTATCAATCCTCGAAAATTTAATGTCTGTTCCTGTCACAATGCTTTTTGTGAAATATGTATATATAAGGGAGACATGGGGCTTGAGCAACCCCAGTGCCCGACTAAGGCTAGTGAGGGCATACGAGATGAGAGGTTTCAAGCCTATTGTAGCACGAGGTGTGTCTCCCCAAGCCATGTTGCCTAGAAATCTAGCCTCGTGCCTTGTAAATGCCCCACATCATGCCTAGTTGTAAGCACGTTTGCTAGTGAATTGATGGATGCTTGGCAAAGACGCCCCACATTGTGCACCATGTTGCCTAGTAGACAAGCCATGTTGCCTTGAATTATGCTTGTTTCCCACACGACGACTAGAACGATGGCTTGACGATGGCCTACAATGGGCATGCCTTCAAAAAATTATCATTCCTCAAAAAATTAATGTCTGTTCCTGTCACTTTACTTTTTGTGCAGAATGTATATATATGGGGGGTAAGGTGTCTTGGCCAAGCTAGTGCGGCCCCTCTCTTGAACTAGCACTAGCAGACCATCTTGTTGGCAGGATCAAAGCATGTGAAAACATTGTGGGTGATAAAGTGTGTTGGCACGCCCAAGCCTTGACCTGATACACCACAAGATGGACCGCCATGATGGGTATGAGATGAGAATCCTCATGT
>JAQQBG010000995.1:0-26398 GCA_032199755.1 Ambrosia artemisiifolia | reverse complement strand
AAACTGAGTCTGGAAGCAGCAGAATAGCGTAATTACTCCCCAAATTGAACCGTGAATCTATTTAAAAATCGCTCGTTTTCTGCTAAAAATAGAAAGTGGTGTGAAATTGGGTCCGTACTGCCGCGAACCAAACTGTGATTTTTTTTTGGCAAGACGTGTTCGTAGGCCATAAAAACTGAGTCTGGAAGCAGCAGAATAGCGTAATTACTCCCCCAAATTGAACCGTGAATCGATTTAAAAACCGCTCGTTTTCTGCTAAAAATAGAAAGTGGTGTGAAAATGGGTCCGTACTGCCGCGAACCAAACTGTGATTTTTTTTTGGCAAGACGTGTTCGTAGGCCATAAAAACTGAGTCTGGAAGCAGCAGAATAGCGTAATTACTCCCCAAATTGAACCGTGAATCGATTTAAAAACCGCTCGTTTTCTGCTAAAAATAGAAAGTGGTGTGAAAATGGGTCCGTACTGCCGCGAACCATACTGTGATTTTTTTTGGCAAAACGTGTTCCTAGGCCATAAAAACTGAGTCTGGAAGCAGCAGAATAGCGTAATTACTCCCCCAAATTGAACCGTGAATCGATTTAAAAACCGCTCGTTTTCTGCTAAAAATAGAAAGTGGTGTGAAAATGGGTCTGTACTGCCGCGAACCAAACTGTGATTTTTTTTGGCAAAACGTGTTCCTAGGCGATAAAAACTGAGTCTGGAAGCAGCAGAATAGCGTAATTACTCCCCAAATTGAACCGTGAATCGATTTAAAAATCGCTCGTTTTCTGCTAAAAATAGAAAGTGGTGTGAAATTGGGTCCGTACTGCCGCGAACCAAACTGTGATTTTTTTTGGCAAGACGTGTTCGTAGGCCATAAAAACTGAGTCTGGAAGCAGCAGAATAGCGTAATTACTCCCCAAATTGAACCGTGAATCGATTTAAAAACCGCTCGTTTTCTGCTAAAAATAGAAAGTGGTGTGAAAATGGGTCCGTACTGCCGCGAACCATACTGTGATTTTTTTTGGCAAAACGTGTTCCTAGGCCATAAAAACTGAGTCTGGAAGCAGCAGAATAGCGTAATTACTCCCCAAATTGAACCGTGAATCGATTTAAAAATCGCTCGTTTTCTGCTAAAAATAGAAAGTGGTGTGAAAATGGGTCCGTACTGCCGCGAACCAAACTGTGATTTTTTTTTGGCAAAACGTGTTGCTAGGCCATAAAAACTTTGTTTAGAAGCAGCAGAATAGCGTAATTACTCCCCAAATTGAACCGTGAATCGATTTAAAAACCGCTCGTTTTCGGCTAAAAATAGAAAGTGGTGTGAAAATGGGTCCGTACTGCCGCGAACCAAACTGTGATTTTTTTTGGCAAAACGTGTTGCTAGGCCATAAAAACTTTGTTTAGAAGCAGCAGAATAGCGTAATTACTCCCCAAATTGAACCGTGAATCGATTTAAAAACCGCTCGTTTTCGGCTAAAAATAGAAAGTGGTGTGAAAATGGGTCCGTACTGCCGCGAACAAAACTGTGATTTTTTTTGGCAAAACGTGTTCCTAGGCCATAAAAACTGAGTCTGGAAGCAGCAGAATAGCGTAATTACTCCCCAAATTGAACCGTGAATCGATTTAAAAACCGCTCGTTTTCTGCTAAAAATAGAAAGTGGTGTGAAAATGGGTCCGTACTGCCGCGAACCAAACTGTGATTTTTTTTGGCAAAACGTGTTCCTAGGCGATAAAAACTGAGTCTGGAAGCAGCAGAATAGCGTAATTACTCCCCAAATTGAACCGTGAATCGATTTAAAAATCCCTCGTTTTCTGCTAAAAATAGAAAGTGGTGTGAAAATGGGTCCGTACTGCCGCGAACCAAACTGTGATTTTTTTTGGCAAAACGTGTTGCTAGGCCATAAAAACTTTGTTTAGAAGCAGCAGAATAGCGTAATTACTCCCCAAATTGAACCGTGAATCGATTTAAAAACCGCTCGTTTTCGGCTAAAAATAGAAAGTTGTGTGAAAATGGGTCCGTACTGCCGCGAACCAAACTGTGATTTTTTTTGGCAAAATGTGTTCCTAGGCCATAAAAACTGAGTCTGGAAGCAGCAGAATAGCGTAATTAGTCCCCAAATTGAACCGTGAATCGATTTAAAAACCGCTCGTTTTCTACTAAAAATAGAAAGTGGTGTGAAAATGGGTCCGTACTGCCGCGAACCAAACTGTGATTTTTTTTGGCAAAACGTGTTCCTAGGCGATAAAAACTGAGTCTGGAAGCAGCAGAATAGCGTAATTACTCCCCAAATTGAACCGTGAATCGATTTAAAAATCGCTCGTTTTCTGCTAAAAATAGAAAGTGGTGTGAAAATGGGTCCGTACTGCCAGCGAACCAAACTGTGATTTTTTTTGGCAAAACGTGTTGCTAGGCCATAAAAACTTTGTTTAGAAGCAGCAGAATAGCGTAATTACTCCCCAAATTGAACCGTGAATCGATTTAAAAACCCGCTCGTTTTCGGCTAAAAATAGAAAGTGGTGTGAAAATGGGTCCGTACTGCCGCGAACCAAACTGTGATTTTTTTTGGCAAAAACGTGTTCCTAGGCCATAAAAACTGAGTCTGGAAGCAGCAGAATAGCGTAATTAGTCCCCAAATTGAACCGTGAATCGATTTAAAAGCCGCTCGTTTTCTACTAAAAATAGAAAGTGGTGTGAAAATGGGTCCGTACTGCCGCGAACCAAACTGTGATTTTTTTTGGCAAAACGTGTTCCTAGGCGATAAAAACTGAGTCTGGAAGCAGCAGAATAGCGTAATTACTCCCCAAATTGAACCGTGAATCGATTTAAAAATCGCTCGTTTTCTGCTAAAAATAAAAAGTGGTGTGAAATTGGGTCCGTACTGCCGCGAACCAAACTGTGATTTTTTTTGGCAAGACTTGTTCGTAGGCCATAAAAACTGAGTCTGGAAGCAGCAGAATAGCGTAATTACTCCCCAAATTGAACCGTGAATCGATTTAAAAACCGCTCGTTTTCTGCTAAAATAGAAAGTAGTGTGAAAATGGGTCCGTACTGCCGCGAACCATACTGTGATTTTTTTTGGCAAAACGTGTTCCTAGGCCATAAAAACTGAGTCTGGAAGCAGCAGAATAGCGTAATTACTCCCCAAATTGAACCGTGAATCGATTTAAAAACCGCTCGTTTTCGGCTAAAAATAGAAAGTGGTGTGAAAATGGGTCCGTACTGCCGCGAACCAAACTGTGATTTTTTTTGGCAAAACGTGTTCCTAGGCCATAAAAACTGAGTCTGGAAGCAGCAGAATAGCGTAATTAGTCCCCAAATTGAACCGTGAATCGATTTAAAAACCGCTCGTTTTCTACTAAAAATAGAAAGTGGTGTGAAAATGGGTCCGTACTGCCGCGAACCAAACTGTGATTTTTTTTTCGCAAAACGTGTTCCTAGGCGATAAAAACTGAGTCTGGAAGCAGCAGAATAGCGTAATTACTCCCCAAATTGAACCGTGAATCGATTTAAAAATCGCTCGTTTTCTGCTAAAAATAGAAAGTGGTGTGAAAATGGGTCCGTACTGCCGCGAACCAAACTGTGATTTTTTTGGCAAAACGTGTTGCTAGGCCATAAAAACTTTGTTTAGAAGCAGCAGAATAGCGTAATTACTCCCCAAATTGAACCGTGAATCGATTTAAAAACCGCTCGTTTTCGGCTAAAAATAGAAAGTGGTGTGAAAATGGGTCCGTACTGCCGCGAACCAAACTGTGATTTTTTTTGGCAAAACGTGTTCCTAGGCCATAAAAACTGAGTCTGGAAGCAGCAGAATAGCGTAATTAGTCCCCAAATTGAACCGTGAATCGATTTAAAAACCGCTCGTTTTCTACTAAAAATAGAAAGTGGTGTGAAAATGGGTCCGTACTGCCGCGAACCAAACTGTGATTTTTTTTTGGCAAAACGTGTTCCTAGGCGATAAAAACTGAGTCTGGAAGCAGCAGAATAGCGTAATTACTCCCCAAATTGAACCGTGAATCGATTTAAAAATCGCTCGTTTTCTGCTAAAAATAGAAAGTGGTGTGAAATTGGGTCCGTACTGCCGCGAACCAAACTGTGATTTTTTTTTGGCAAGACTTGTTCGTAGGCCATAAAAACTGAGTCTGGAAGCAGCAGAATAGCGTAATTACTCCCCAAATTGAACCGTGAATCGATTTAAAAACCGCTCGTTTTCTGCTAAAAATAGAAAGTAGTGTGAAAATGGGTCCGTACTGCCGCGAACCATACTGTGATTTTTTTTTGGCAAAACGTGTTCCTAGGCCATAAAAACTGAGTCTGGAAGCAGCAGAATAGCGTAATTACTCCCCAAATTGAACCGTGAATCGATTTAAAAACCGCTCGTTTTCTGCTAAAAATAGAAAGTGGTGTGAAAATGGGTCCGTACTGCCGCGAACCAAACTGTGATTTTTTTGGCAAAACGTGTTGCTAGGCCATAAAAACTTTGTTTAGAAGCAGCAGAATAGCGTAATTACTCCCCAAATTGAACCGTGAATCGATTTAAAAAACCGCTCGTTTTCTGCTAAAAATAGAAAGTAGTGTGAAAATGGGTCCGTACTGCCGCGAACCATACTGTGATTTTTTTTTTGGCAAAACGTGTTCCTAGGCCATAAAAACTGAGTCTGGAAGCAGCAGAATAGCGTAATTACTCCCCAAATTGAACCGTGAATCGATTTAAAAACCGCTCGTTTTCTGCTAAAAATAGAAAGTGGTGTGAAAATGGGTCCGTACTGCCGCGAACCAAACTGTGATTTTTTTGGCAAAACGTGTTGCTAGGCCATAAAAACTTTGTTTAGAAGCAGCAGAATAGCGTAATTACTCCCCAAATTGAACCGTGAATCGATTTAAAAACCGCTCGTTTTCTGCTAAAAATAGAAAGTGGTGTGAAAATGGGTCCGTACTGCCGCGAACCAAACTGTGATTTTTTTTGGCAAAACGTGTTCCTAGGCGATAAAAACTGAGTCTGGAAGCAGCAGAATAGCGTAATTACTCCCCAAATTGAACCGTGAATCGATTTAAAAATCGCCCGTTTTCTGCTAAAAATAGAAAGTGGTGTGAAAATGGGTCCGTACTGCCGCGAACCAAACTGTGATTTTTTTTGGCAAGACGTGTTCGTAGGCCATAAAAACTGAGTCTGGAAGCAGCAGAATAGCGTAATTACTCCCCAAATTGAACCGTGAATCGATTTAAAAACCGCTCGTTTTCTGCTAAAAATAGAAAGTGGTGTGAAAATGTGTCCGTAGTGCCGCGAACCAAACTGTGATTTTTTTTGGCAAAACGTGTTCCTAGGCCATAAAAACTGAGTCTGGAAGCAGCAGAATAGCGTAATTACTCCCCAAATTGAACCGTGAATCGATTTAAAAACCGCTCGTTTTCTGCTAAAAATAGAAAGTGGTGTGAAAATGGGTCCGTACTGCCGCGAACCAAACTGTGATTTTTTTTGGCAAAACGTGTTCCTAGGCGATAAAAACTGAGTCTGGAAGCAGCAGAATAGCGTAATTACTCCCCAAATTGAACCGTGAATCGATTTAAAAATCGCTCGTTTTCTGCTAAAAATAGAAAGTGGTGTGAAATTGGGTCCGTACTGCCGCGAACCAAACTGTGATTTTTTTTGGCAAGACGTGTTCGTAGCCCATAAAAACTGAGTCTGGAAGCAGCAGAATAGCGTAATTACTCCCCAAATTGAACCGTGAATCGATTTAAAAACCGCTCGTTTTCTGCTAAAAATAGAAAGTGGTGTGAAAAATGGGTCCGTACTGCCGCGAACCAAACTGTGATTTTTTTTGGCAAAACGTGTTGCTAGGCCATAAAAACTTTGTTTAGAAGCAGCAGAATAGCGTAATTACTCCCCAAATTGAACCGTGAATCGATTTAAAAACCGCTCGTTTTCGGCTAAAAATAGAAAGTGGTGTGAAAATGGGTCCGTACTGCCGCGAACCAAACTGTGATTTTTTTTTGGCAAAACGTGTTCCTAGGCCATAAAAACTGAGTCTGGAAGCAGCAGAATAGCGTAATTAGTCCCCAAATTGAACCGTGAATCGATTTAAAAACCGCTCGTTTTCTACTAAAAATAGAGAGTGGTGTGAAAATGGGTCCGTACTGCCCGCGAACCAAACTGTGATTTTTTTTGGCAAAACGTGTTCCTAGGCGATAAAAACTGAGTCTGGAAGCAGCAGAATAGCGTAATTACTCCCCAAATTGAACCGTGAATCGATTTAAAAATCGCCCGTTTTCTGCTAAAAATAGAAAGTGGTGTGAAAATGGGTCCGTACTGCCGCGAACCAAACTGTGATTTTTTTTGGCAAGACGTGTTCGTAGGCCATAAAAACTGAGTCTGGAAGCAGCAGAATAGCGTAATTACTCCCCAAATTGAACCGTGAATCGATTTAAAAACCGCTCGTTTTCTGCTAAAAATAGAAAGTGGTGTGAAAATGGGTCCGTAGTGCCGCGAACCAAACTGTGATTTTTTTTGGCAAAACGTGTTCCTAGGCCATAAAAACTGAGTCTGGAAGCAGCAGAATAGCGTAATTACTCCCCCAAATTGAACCGTGAATTGATTTAAAAACCGCTCGTTTTCTGCTAAAAATAGAAAGTGGTGTGAAAATGGGTCCGTACTGCCGCGAACCAAACTGTGATTTTTTTTGGCAAAACGTGTTCCTAGGCGATAAAAAACTGAGTCTGGAAGCAGCAGAATAGCGTAATTACTCCCCAAATTGAACCGTGAATCGATTTAAAAAATCGCTCGTTTTCTGCTAAAAATAGAAAGTGGTGTGAAATTGGGTCCGTACTGCCGCGAACCAAACTGTGATTTTTTTTGGCAAGACGTGTTCGTAGGCCATAAAAACTGAGTCTGGAAGCAGCAGAATAGCGTAATTACTCCCCAAATTGAACCGTGAATCGATTTAAAAACCGCTCGTTTTCTGCTAAAAATAGAAAGTGGTGTGAAAATGGGTCCGTACTGCCGCGAACCAAACTGTGATTTTTTTTGGCAAAACGTGTTGCTAGGCCATAAAAACTTTGTTTAGAAGCAGCAGAATAGCGTAATTACTCCCCCAAATTGAACCGTGAATCGATTTAAAAACCGCTCGTTTTCGGCTAAAAATAGAAAGTGATGTGAAAATGGGTCCGTACTGCCGCGAACCAAACTGTGATTTTTTTTGGCAAAACGTGTTCCTAGGCCATAAAAACTGAGTCTGGAAGCAGCAGAATAGCGTAATTACTCCCCAAATTGAACCGTGAATCGATTTAAAAACCGCTCGTTTTCTGCTAAAAATAGAAAGTGGTGTGAAAAATGGGTCCGTACTGCCGCGAACCAAACTGTGATTTTTTTTGGCAAAACGTGTTCCTAGGCGATAAAAACTGAGTCTGGAAGCAGCAGAATAGCGTAATTACTCCCCAAATTGAACCGTGAATCGATTTAAAAATCGCTCGTTTTCTGCTAAAAATAGAAAGTGGTGTGAAATTGGGTCCGTACTGCCGCGAACCAAACTGTGATTTTTTTTGGCAAGACGTGTTCGTAGGCCATAAAAACTGAGTCTGGAAGCAGCAGAATAGCGTAATTACTCCCCAAATTGAACCGTGAATCGATTTAAAAACCGCTCGTTTTCTGCTAAAAATAGAAAGTGGTGTGAAAATGGGTCCGTACTGCCGCGAACCAAACTGTGATTTTTTTTTGGCAAAACGTGTTGCTAGGCCATAAAAACTTTGTTTAGAAGCAGCAGAATAGCGTAATTACTCCCCAAATTGAACCGTGAATCGATTTAAAAAACCGCTCGTTTTCGGCTAAAAATAGAAAGTGATGTGAAAATGGGTCCGTACTGCCGCGAACCAAACTGTGATTTTTTTTGGCAAAACGTGTTCCTAGGCCATAAAAACTGAGTCTGGAAGCAGCAGAATAGCGTAATTACTCCCCAAATTGAACCGTGAATCGATTTAAAAATCGCTCGTTTTCTGCTAAAAATAGAAAGTGGTGTGAAAATGGGTCCGTACTGCCCGCGAACCAAACTGTGATTTTTTTTGGCAAAACGTGTTGCTAGGCCATAAAAACTTTGTTTAGAAGCAGCAGAATAGCGTAATTACTCCCCAAATTGAACCGTGAATCGATTTAAAAACCGCTCGTTTTCGGCTAAAAATAGAAAGTGGGTGTGAAAATGGGTCCGTACTGCCGCGAACCAAACTGTGATTTTTTTTGGCAAAACGTGTTCCTAGGCCATAAAAACTGAGTCTGGAAGCAGCAGAATAGCGTAATTAGTCCCCCAAATTGAACCGTGAATCGATTTAAAAACCGCTCGTTTTCTACTAAAAATAGAGAGTGGTGTGAAAATGGGTCCGTACTGCCGCGAACCAAACTGTGATTTTTTTTGGCAAAACGTGTTCCTAGGCGATAAAAACTGAGTCTGGAAGCAGCAGAATAGCGTAATTACTCCCCAAATTGAACCGTGAATCGATTTAAAAATCGCCCGTTTTCTGCTAAAAATAGAAAGTGGTGTGAAAATGGGTCCGTACTGCCGCGAACCAAACTGTGATTTTTTTTGGCAAGACGTGTTCGTAAGCCATAAAAAACTGAGTCTGGAAGCAGCAGAATAGCGTAATTACTCCCCAAATTGAACCGTGAATCGATTTAAAAACCGCTCGTTTTCTGCTAAAAATAGAAAGTGGTGTGAAAATGGGTCCGTAGTGCCGCGAACCAAACTGTGATTTTTTTTGGCAAAACGTGTTCCTAGGCCATAAAAACTGAGTCTGGAAGCAGCAGAATAGCGTAATTACTCCCCAAATTGAACCGTGAATCGATTTAAAAACCGCTCGTTTTCTGCTAAAAATAGAAAGTGGTGTGAAAATGGGTCCGTACTGCCGCGAACCAAACTGTGATTTTTTTTGGCAAAACGTGTTCCTAGGCGATAAAAACTGAGTCTGGAAGCAGCAGAATAGCGTAATTACTCCCCAAATTGAACCGTGAATCGATTTAAAAATCGCTCGTTTTCTGCTAAAAATAGAAAGTGGTGTGAAATTGGGTCCGTACTGCCGCGAACCAAACTGTGATTTTTTTTGGCAAGACGTGTTCGTAGGCCATAAAAACTGAGTCTGGAAGCAGCAGAATAGCGTAATTACTCCCCAAATTGAACCGTGAATCGATTTAAAAACCGCTCGTTTTCTGCTAAAAATAGAAAGTGGTGTGAAAATGGGTCCGTACTGCCGCGAACCAAACTGTGATTTTTTTTGGCAAAACGTGTTGCTAGGCCATAAAAACTTTGTTTAGAAGCAGCAGAATAGCGTAATTACTCCCCAAATTGAACCGTGAATCGATTTAAAAACCGCTCGTTTTCGGCTAAAAATAGAAAGTGGTGTGAAAATGGGTCCGTACTACCGCGAACCAAACTGTGATTTTTTTTGGCAAAACGTGTTCCTAGGCCATAAAAACTGAGTCTGGAAGCAGCAGAATAGCGTAATTAGTCCCCAAATTGAACCGTGAATCGATTTAAAAACCGCTCGTTTTCTACTAAAAATAGAAAGTGGTGTGAAAATGGGTCCGTACTGCCGCGAACCAAACTGTGATTTTTTTTGGCAAAACGTGTTCCTAGGCGATAAAAACTGAGTCTGGAAGCAGCAGAATAGCGTAATTACTCCCCAAATTGAACCGTGAATCGATTTAAAAATCGCCCGTTTTCTGCTAAAAATAGAAAGTGGTGTGAAAATGGGTCCGTACTGCCGCGAACCAAACTGTGATTTTTTTTGGCAAGACGTGTTCGTAGGCCATAAAAACTGAGTCTGGAAGCAGCAGAATAGCGTAATTACTCCCCAAATTGAACCGTGAATCGATTTAAAAACCGCTCGTTTTCTGCTAAAAATAGAAAGTGGTGTGAAAATGGGTCCGTAGTGCCGCGAACCAAACTGTGATTTTTTTTGGCAAAACGTGTTCCTAGGCCATAAAAACTGAGTCTGGAAGAAGCAGAATAGCGTAATTACTCCCCAAATTGAACCGTGAATCGATTTAAAAACCGCTCGTTTTCTGCTAAAAATAGAAAGTGGTGTGAAAATGGGTCCGTACTGCCGCGAACCAAACTGTGATTTTTTTTGGCAAAACGTGTTCCTAGGCGATAAAAACTGAGTCTGGAAGCAGCAGAATAGCGTAATTACTCCCCAAATTGAACCGTGAATCGATTTAAAAATCGCTCGTTTTCTGCTAAAAATAGAAAGTGGTGTGAAATTGGGTCCGTACTGCCGCGAACCAAACTGTGATTTGTTTTGGCAAGACGTGTTCGTAGGCCATAAAAACTGAGTCTGGAAGCAGCAGAATAGCGTAATTACTCCCCAAATTGAACCGTGAATCGATTTAAAAACCGCTCGTTTTCTGCTAAAAATAGAAAGTGGTGTGAAAATGGGTCCGTACTGCCGCGAACCAAACTGTGATTTTTTTTGGCAAAACGTGTTGCTAGGCCATAAAAACTTTGTTTAGAAGCAGCAGAATAGCGTAATTACTCCCCAAATTGAACCGTGAATCGATTTAAAAACCGCTCGTTTTCGGCTAAAAATAGAAAGTGGTGTGAAAATGGGTCCGTACTGCCGCGAACCAAACTGTGATTTTTTTTGGCAAAACGTGTTCCTAGGCCATAAAAACTGAGTCTGGAAGCAGCAGAATAGCGTAATTACTCCCCAAATTGAACAGTGAATCGATTTAAAAATCGCTCGTTTTCTGCTAAAAATAGAAAGTGGTGTGAAAATGGGTCCGTACTGCCGCGAACCAAACTGTGATTTTTTTTGGCAAAACGTGTTGCTAGGCCATAAAAACTTTGTTTAGAAGCAGCAGAATAGCGTAATTACTCCCCAAATTGAACCGTGAATCGATTTAAAAACCGCTCGTTTTCGGCTAAAAATAGAAAGTGGTGTGAAAATGGGTCCGTACTGCCGCGAACCAAACTGTGATTTTTTTTGGCAAAACGTGTTCCTAGGCCATAAAAACTGAGTCTGGAAGCAGCAGAATAGCGTAATTAGTCCCCAAATTGAACCGTGAATCGATTTAAAAACCGCTCGTTTTCTACTAAAAATAGAAAGTGGTGTGAAAATGGGTCCGTACTGCCGCGAACCAAACTGTGATTTTTTTTGGCAAAACGTGTTCCTAGGCGATAAAAACTGAGTCTGGAAGCAGCAGAATAGCGTAATTACTCCCCAAATTGAACCGTGAATCGATTTAAAAATCGCTCGTTTTCTGCTAAAAATAGAAAGTGGTGTGAAAATGGGTCCGTACTGCCGCGAACCAAACGGTGATTTTTTTTGGCAAAACGTGTTGCTAGGCCATAAAAACTTTGTTTAGAAGCAGCAGAATAGCGTAATTACTCCCCAAATTGAACCGTGAATCGATTTAAAAAACCGCTCGTTTTCGGCTAAAAATAGAAAGTGGTGTGAAAATGGGTCCGTACTGCCGCGAACCAAACTGTGATTTTTTTTGGCAAAACGTGTTCCTAGGCCATAAAAACTGAGTCTGGAAGCAGCAGAATAGCGTAATTACTCCCCAAATTGAACAGTGAATCGATTTAAAAATCGCTCGTTTTCTGCTAAAAATAGAAAGTGGTGTGAAAATGGGTCCGTACTGCCGCGAACCAAACTGTGATTTTTTTTGGCAAAACGTGTTGCTAGGCCATAAAAACTTTGTTTAGAAGCAGCAGAATAGCGTAATTACTCCCCAAATTGAACCGTGAATCGATTTAAAAACCGCTCGTTTTCGGCTAAAAATAGAAAGTGGTGTGAAAATGGGTCCGTACTGCCGCGAACCAAACTGTGATTTTTTTTGGCAAAACGTGTTCCTAGGCCATAAAAACTGAGTCTGGAAGCAGCAGAATAGCGTAATTAGTCCCCAAATTGAACCGTGAATCGATTTAAAAACCGCTCGTTTTCTACTAAAAATAGAAAGTGGTGTGAAAATGGGTCCGTACTGCCGCGAACCAAACTGTGATTTTTTTTGGCAAAACGTGTTCCTAGGCGATAAAAACTGAGTCTGGAAGCAGCAGAATAGCGTAATTACTCCCCAAATTGAACCGTGAATCGATTTAAAAATCGCTCGTTTTCTGCTAAAAATAGAAAGTGGTGTGAAAATGGGTCCGTACTGCCGCGAACCAAACTGTGATTTTTTTTGGCAAAACGTGTTGCTAGGCCATAAAAACTTTGTTTAGAAGCAGCAGAATAGCGTAATTACTCCCCAAATTGAACCGTGAATCGATTTAAAAACCGCTCGTTTTCGGCTAAAAATAGAAAGTGGTGTGAAAATGGGTCCGTACTGCCGCGAACCAAACTGTGATTTTTTTTGGCAAAACGTGTTCCTAGGCCATAAAAACTGAGTCTGGAAGCAGCAGAATAGCGTAATTACTCCCCAAATTGAACAGTGAATCGATTTAAAAATCGCTCGTTTTCTGCTAAAAATAGAAAGTGGTGTGAAAATGGGTCCGTACTGCCGCGAACCAAACTGTGATTTTTTTTGGCAAAACGTGTTGCTAGGCCATAAAAACTTTGTTTAGAAGCAGCAGAATAGCGTAATTACTCCCCAAATTGAACCGTGAATCGATTTAAAAACCGCTCGTTTTCGGCTAAAAATAGAAAGTGGTGTGAAAATGGGTCCGTACTGCCGCGAACCAAACTGTGATTTTTTTTGGCAAAACGTGTTCCTAGGCCATAAAAACTGAGTCTGGAAGCAGCAGAATAGCGTAATTAGTCCCCAAATTGAACCGTGAATCGATTTAAAAACCGCTCGTTTTCTACTAAAAATAGAAAGTGGTGTGAAAATGGGTCCGTACTGCCGCGAACCAAACTGTGATTTTTTTTGGCAAAACGTGTTCCTAGGCGATAAAAACTGAGTCTGGAAGCAGCAGAATAGCGTAATTACTCCCCAAATTGAACCGTGAATCGATTTAAAAATCGCTCGTTTTCTGCTAAAAATAGAAAGTGGTGTGAAAATGGGTCCGTACTGCCGCGAACCAAACTGTGATTTTTTTTGGCAAAACGTGTTGCTAGGCCATAAAAACTTTGTTTAGAAGCAGCAGAATAGCGTAATTACTCCCCAAATTGAACCGTGAATCGATTTAAAAACCGCTCGTTTTCGGCTAAAAATAGAAAGTGGTGTGAAAATGGGTCCGTACTGCCGCGAACCAAACTGTGATTTTTTTTGGCAAAACGTGTTCCTAGGCCATAAAAACTGAGTCTGGAAGCAGCAGAATAGCGTAATTACTCCCCAAATTGAACAGTGAATCGATTTAAAAATCGCTCGTTTTCTACTAAAAATAGAAAGTGGTGTGAAAATGGGTCCGTACTGCCGCGAACCAAACTGTGATTTTTTTTGGCAAAACGTGTTCCTAGGCCATAAAAACTTTGTTTAGAAGCAGCAGAATAGCGTAATTACTCCCCAAATTGAACCGTGAATCGATTTAAAAACCGCTCGTTTTCGGCTAAAAATAGAAAGTGGTGTGAAAATGGGTCCGTACTGCCGCGAACCAAACTGTGATTTTTTTTGGCAAAACGTGTTCCTAGGCCATAAAAACTGAGTCTGGAAGCAGCAGAATAGCGTAATTAGTCCCCAAATTGAACCGTGAATCGATTTAAAAACCGCTCGTTTTCTACTAAAAATAGAAAGTGGTGTGAAAATGGGTCCGTACTGCCGCGAACCAAACTGTGATTTTTTTTGGCAAAACGTGTTCCTAGGCGATAAAAACTGAGTCTGGAAGCAGCAGAATAGCGTAATTACTCCCCAAATTGAACCGTGAATCGATTTAAAAATCGCTCGTTTTCTGCTAAAAATAGAAAGTGGTGTGAAAATGGGTCCGTACTGCCGCGAACCAAACTGTGATTTTTTTTGGCAAAACGTGTTGCTAGGCCATAAAAACTTTGTTTAGAAGCAGCAGAATAGCGTAATTACTCCCCAAATTGAACCGTGAATCGATTTAAAAACCGCTCGTTTTCGGCTAAAAATAGAAAGTGGTGTGAAAATGGGTCCGTACTGCCGCGAACCAAACTGTGATTTTTTTTGGCAAAATGTGTTCCTAGGCCATAAAAACTGAGTCTGGAAGCAGCAGAATAGCGTAATTAGTCCCCAAATTGAACCGTGAATCGATTTAAAAACCGCTCGTTTTCTACTAAAAATAGAAAGTGGTGTGAAAATGGGTCCGTACTGCCGCGAACCAAACTGTGATTTTTTTTGGCAAAACGTGTTCCTAGGCGATAAAAACTGAGTCTGGAAGCAGCAGAATAGCGTAATTACTCCCCAAATTGAACCGTGAATCGATTTAAAAATCGCTCGTTTTCTGCTAAAAATAGAAAGTGGTGTGAAAATGGGTCCGTACTGCCGCGAACCAAACTGTGATTTTTTTTGGCAAAACGTGTTGCTAGGCCATAAAAACTTTGTTTAGAAGCAGCAGAATAGCGTAATTACTCCCCAAATTGAACCGTGAATCGATTTAAAAACCGCTCGTTTTCGGCTAAAAATAGAAAGTGGTGTGAAAATGGGTCCGTACTGCCGCGAACCAAACTGTGATTTTTTTTGGCAAAACGTGTTCCTAGGCCATAAAAACTGAGTCTGGAAGCAGCAGAATAGCGTAATTAGTCCCCAAATTGAACCGTGAATCGATTTAAAAACCGCTCGTTTTCTACTAAAAATAGAAAGTGGTGTGAAAATGGGTCCGTACTGCCGCGAACCAAACTGTGATTTTTTTTGGCAAAACGTGTTTCCTAGGCGATAAAAACTGAGTCTGGAAGCAGCAGAATAGCGTAATTACTCCCCAAATTGAACCGTGAATCGATTTAAAAATCGCTCGTTTTCTGCTAAAAATAGAAAGTGGTGTGAAATTGGGTCCGTACTGCCGCGAACCAAACTGTGATTTTTTTTTGGCAAGACTTGTTCGTAGGCCAAAAAAACTGAGTCTGGAAGCAGCAGAATAGCGTAATTACTCCCCAAATTGAACCGTGAATCGATTTAAAAACCGCTCGTTTTCTGCTAAAAATAGAAAGTAGTGTGAAAATGGGTCCGTACTGCCGCGAACCATACTGTGATTTTTTTGGCAAAACGTGTTCCTAGGCCATAAAAACTGAGTCTGGAAGCAGCAGAATAGCGTAATTACTCCCCAAATTGAACCGTGAATCGATTTAAAAACCGCTCGTTTTCGGCTAAAAATAGAAAGTGGTGTGAAAATGGGTCCGTACTGCCGCGAACCAAACTGTGATTTTTTTTGGCAAAACGTGTTCCTAGGCGATAAAAACTGAGTCTGGAGGCAGCAGAATAGCGTAATTACTCCCCAAATTGAACCGTGAATCGATTTAAAAATCGCTCGTTTTCTGCTAAAAATAGAAAGTGGTGTGAAAATGGGTCCGTACTGCCGCGAACCAAACTGTGATTTTTTTTTGGCAAAACGTGTTGCTAATCCATAAAAACTTTGTTTAGAAGCAGCAGAATAGCGTAATTACTCCCCAAATTGAACCGTGAATCGATTTAAAAACCGCTCGTTTTCGGCTAAAAATAGAAAGTGGTGTGAAAATGGGTACGTACTGCCGCGAACCAAACTGTGATTTTTTTTTGGCAAAACGTGTTCCTAGGCGATAAAAACTGAGTCTGGAAGCAGCAGAATAGCGTAATTACTCCCCAAATTGAACCGTGAATCGATTTAAAAATCGCTCGTTTTCTGCTAAAAATAGAAAGTGGTGTGAAATTGGGTCCGTACTGCCGCGAACCAAACTGTGATTTTTTTTGGCAAGACTTGTTCGTAGGCCATAAAAACTGAGTCTGGAAGCAGCAGAATAGCGTAATTACTCCCCAAATTGAACCGTGAATCGATTTTATCGATTTAAAAACCGCTCGTTTTCTGCTAAAAATAGAAAGTAGTGTGAAAATGGGTCCGTACTGCCGCGAACCATACTGTGATTTTTTTTGGCAAAACGTGTTCCTAGGCCATAAAAACTGAGTCTGGAAGCAGCAGAATAGCGTAATTACTCCCCAAATTGAACCGTGAATCGATTTAAAAACCGCTCGTTTTCGGCTAAAAATAGAAAGTGGTGTGAAAATGGGTCCGTACTGCCGCGAACCAAACTGTGATTTTTTTTGGCAAAACGTGTTCCTAGGCTATAAAAACTGAGTCTGGAAGCAGCAGAATAGCGTAATTAGTCCCCAAATTGAACCGTGAATCGATTTAAAAACCGCTCGTTTTCTACTAAAAATAGAAAGTGGTGATGAAAATGGGTCCGTACTGCCGCGAACCAAACTGTGATTTTTTTTGGCAAAACGTGTTCCTAGGCGATAAAAACTGAGTCTGGAAGCAGCAGAATAGCGTAATTACTCCCCAAATTGAACAGTGAATCGATTTAAAAAATCGCTCGTTTTCTGCTAAAAATAGAAAGTGGTGTGAAAATGGGTCCGTACTTGCCGCGAACCAAACTGTGATTTTTTTTGGCAAAACGTGTTGCTAGGCCATAAAAACTTTGTTTAGAAGCAGCAGAATAGCGTAATACTCCCCAAATTGAACCGTGAATCGATTAAAAACCGCTCGTTTTCGGCTAAAAATAGAAAGTGGTGTGAAAACTGGGTCCGTACTGCCGCGAACCAAAACTGTGATTTTTTTTGGCAAAACGTGTTCCTAGGCCATAAAAACTGAGTCTGGAAGCAGCAGAATAGCGTAATTAGTCCCCAAATTGAACGTGAATCGATTTAAAAACCGCTCGTTTTCTACTAAAAATAGAAAGTGGTGTGAAAATGGGTCCGTACTGCCGCGAACCAAACTGTGATTTTTTTTGGCAAAACGTGTTCCTAGGCGATAAAAACTGAGTCTGGAAGCAGCAGAATAGCGTAATTACTCCCCAAAATTGAACCGTGAATCGATTTAAAAATCGCCCGTTTTCTGCTAAAAATAGAAAGTGGTGTGAAAATGGGTCCGTACTGCCGCGAACCAAACTGTATTTTTTTTGGCAAGACGTGTTCGTAGGCCATAAAAACCTGAGTCTGGAAGCAGCAGAATAGCGTAATTACTCCCCAAATTGAACCGTGAATCGATTTAAAAACGCTCGTTTTCTGCTAAAAATAGAAAGTGGTGGGAAAATGGGGTCCGTAGTGCCGCGAACCAAACTGTGATTTTTTTTGGCAAAACGTGTTCCTAGGCCATAAAAACTGAGTCTGGAAGCAGCAGAATAGCGTAATTACTCCCCAAATTGAACCTGTGAATCGATTTAAAAACCGCCTCGTTTTCTGCTAAAAATAGAAAGTGGTGTGAAAATGGGTCCGTACTGCCGCGAACCAAACTGTGATTTTTTTTGGTAAAACGTGTTCCTAGGCGATAAAAACTGAGTCTGGAAGCAGCAGAATAGCGTAATTACTCCCCAAATTGAACCGTGAATCGATTTAAAAATCGCTCGTTTTCTGCTAAAAATAGAAAGTGGTGTGAAATTGGGTCCGTACTGCCGCGAACCAAACTGTGATTTTTTTTTGGCAAGACGTGTTCGTAGGCCATAAAAACTGAGTCTGGAAGCAGCAGAATAGCGTAATTACTCCCCAAATTGAACCGTGAGTCGATTTAAAAACCGCTCGTTTTCTGCTAAAAATAGAAAGTGGTGTGAAAATGGGTCCGTACTGCCGCGAACCAAACTGTGATTTTTTTTGGCAAAACGTGTTGCTAGGCCATAAAAACTTTGTTTAGAAGCAGCAGAATAGCGTAATTACTCCCCAAATTGAACCGTGAATCGATTTAAAAACCGCTCGTTTTCGGCTAAAAATAGAAAGTGGTGTGAAAATGGGTCCGTACTGCCGCGAACCAAACTGTGATTTTTTTTGGCAAAACGTGTTCCTAGGCCATAAAAACTGAGTCTGGAAGCAGCAGAATAGCGTAATTACTCCCCAAATTGAACCGTGAATCGATTTAAAAATCGCTCGTTTTCTGCTAAAAATAGAAAGTGGTGTGAAAATGGGTCCGTACTGCCGCGAACCAAACTGTGATTTTTTTTGGCAAAACGTGTTCCTAGGCCATAAAAAACTGAGTCTGGAAGCAGCAGAATAGCGTAATTACTCCACCAAATTGAACCGTGAATCGATTTAAAAATCGCCTCGTTTTCTGCTAAAAATAGAAAGTGGTGTGAAATTGGGTCCGTACTGCCGCGAACCAAACTGTGATTTTTTTTGGCAAGACGTGTTCGTAGGCCATAAAAACTGAGTCTGGAAGCAGCAGAATAGCGTAATTACTCCCCAAATTGAACCGTGAGTCGATTTAAAAACCGCTCGTTTTCTGCTAAAAATAGAAAGTGGTGTGAAAATGGGTCCGTACTGCCGCGAACCAAACTGTGATTTTTTTTGGCAAAACGTGTTGCTAGGCCATAAAAACTTTGTTTAGAAGCAGCAGAATAGCGTAATTACTCCCCAAATTGAACCGTGAATCGATTTAAAAACCGCTCGTTTTCGGCTAAAAATAGAAAGTGGTGTGAAAATGGGTCCGTACTGCCCGCGAACCAAACTGTGATTTTTTTTGGCAAAACGTGTTGCTAGGCCATAAAAACTTTGTTTAGAAGCAGCAGAATAGCGTAATTACTCCCCAAATTGAACCGTGAATCGATTTAAAAACCGCTCGTTTTCGGCTAAAAATAGAAAGTGGTGTGAAAATGGGTCCGTACTGCCGCGAACCAAACTGTGATTTTTTTTGGCAAAACGTGTTCCTAGGCCATAAAAACTGAGTCTGGAAGCAGCAGAATAGCGTAATTACTCCCCAAATTGAACCGTGAATCGATTTAAAAATCGCTCGTTTCTTGCTAAAAATAGAAAGTGGTGTGAAAAATGGGTCCGTACTGCCGCGAACCAAACTGTGATTTTTTTTGGCAAGACGTGTTCGTAGGCCATAAAAACTGAGTCTGGAAGCAGCAGAATAGCGTAATTACTCCCCCAAATTGAACCGTGAAATCGATTTAAAAACCGCTCGTTTTCTGCTAAAAATAGAAAGTGGTGTGAAAATGGGTCCGTACTGCCGCGAACCAAACTGTGATTTTTTTTGGCAAAACGTGTTGCTAGGCCATAAAAACTTTGTTTAGAAGCAGCAGAATAGCGTAATTACTCCCCAAATTGAACCGTGAATCGATTTAAAAACCGCTCGTTTTCGGCTAAAAATAGAAAGTGGTGTGAAAATGGGTCCGTACTGCCGCGAACCAAACTGTGATTTTTTTTGGCAAGACGTGTTCGTAGGCCATAAAAACTGAGTCTGGAGCAGCAGAATAGCGTAATTACTCCCCAAATTGAACCGTGAATCGATTTAAAAAACCGCTCGTTTTCTGCTAAAAATAGAAAGTGGTGTGAAAATGGGTCCGTACTGCCGCGAACCAAACTGTGATTTTTTTTGGCAAAACGTGTTGCTAGGCCATAAAAACTTTGTTTAGAAGCAGCAGAATAGCGTAATTACTCCCCAAATTGAACCGTGAATCGATTTAAAAACCGCTCGTTTTCGGCTAAAAATAGAAAGTGGTGTGAAAATGGGTCCGTACTGCCGCGAACCAAACTGTGATTTTTTTTGGCAAAAACGTGTTCCTAGGCCATAAAAACTGAGTCTGGAAGCAGCAGAATAGCGTAATTACTCCCCAAATTGAACCGTGAATCGATTTAAAAATCGCTCGTTTTCTGCTAAAAATAGAAAGTGGTGTGAAAATGGGTCCGTACTGCCGCGAACCAAACTGTGATTTTTTTTGGCAAAACGTGTTGCTAGGCCATAAAAACTTTGTTTAGAAGCAGCAGAATAGCGTAATTACTCCCCAAATTGAACCGTGAATCGATTTAAAAATCGCCCGTTTTCTGCTAAAAATAGAAAGTGGTGTGAAAATGGGTCCGTACTGCCGCGAACCAAACTGTGATTTTTTTTGGCAAGACGTGTTCGTAGGCCATAAAAACTGAGTCTGGAAGCAGCAGAATAGCGTAAATTACTCCCCAAATTGAACCGTGAATCGATTTAAAAACCGCTCGTTTTCTGCTAAAAATAGAAAGTGGTGTGAAAATGGGTTCGTAGTGCCGCGAACCAAACTGTGATTTTTTTTGGCAAAACGTGTTCCTAGGCCATAAAAACTGAGTCTGGAAGCAGCAGAATAGCGTAATTACTCCCCAAATTGAACCGTGAATCGATTTAAAAACCGCTCGTTTTCTGCTAAAAATAGAAAGTGGTGTGAAAATGGGTCCGGTACTGCCGCGAACCAAACTGTGATTTTTTTTGGCAAAACGTGTTCCTAGGCGATAAAAACTGAGTCTGGAAGCAGCAGAATAGCGTAATTACTCCCCAAATTGAACCGTGAATCGATTTAAAAATCGCTCGTTTTCTGCTAAAAATAGAAAGTGGTGTGAAATTGGGTCCGTACTGCCGCGAACCAAACTGTGATTTTTTTTGGCAAGACGTGTTCGTAGGCCATAAAAACTGAGTCTGGAAGCAGCAGAATAGCGTAATTACTCCCCAAATTGAACCGTGAATCGATTTAAAAACCGCTCGTTTTCTGCTAAAAATAGAAAGTGGTGTGAAAATGGGTCCGTACTGCCGCGAACCAAACTGTGATGTTTTTTGGCAAAACGTGTTGCTAGGCCATAAAAACTTTGTTTAGAAGCAGCAGAATAGCGTAATTACTCCCCAAATTGAACCGTGAATCGATTTAAAAACCGCTCGTTTTCGGCTAAAAATAGAAAGTGGTGTGAAAATGGGTCCGTACTGCCGCGAACCAAACTGTGATTTTTTTTGGCAAAACGTGTTCCTAGGCCATAAAAACTGAGTCTGGAAGCAGCAGAATAGCGTAATTACTCCCCAAATTGAACCGTGAATCGATTTAAAAATCGCTCGTTTTCTGCTAAAAATAGAAAGTGGTGTGAAAATGGGTCCGTACTGCCGCGAACCAAACTGTGATTTTTTTTGGCAAGACGTGTTCGTAGGCCATAAAAACTGAGTCTGGAACCAGCAGAATAGCGTAATTACTCCCCAAATTGAACCGTGAATCGATTTAAAAACCGCTCGTTTTCTGCTAAAAATAGAAAGTGGTGTGAAAATGGGTCCGTACTGCCGCGAACCAAACTGTGATTTTTTTTGGCAAAACGTGTTGCTAGGCCATAAAAACTTTGTTTAGAAGCAGCAGAATAGCGTAATTACTCCCCAAATTGAACCGTGAATCGATTATAAAAACCGCTCGTTTTCGGCTAAAAATAGAAAGTGGTGTGAAAATGGGTCCGTACTGCCGCGAACCAAACTGTGATTTTTTTTTGGCAAGACGTGTTCGTAGGCCATAAAAACTGAGTCTGGAAGCAGCAGAATAGCGTAATTACTCCCCAATTGAACCGTGAATCGATTTAAAAACCGCTCGTTTTCTGCTAGAAATAGAAAGTGGTGTGAAAATGGGTCCGTACTGCCGCGAACCAAACTGTGATTTTTTTTTGGCAAAACGTGTTGCTAGGCCATAAAAACTTTGTTTAGAAGCAGCAGAATAGCGTAATTACTCCCCAAATTGAACCGTGAATCGATTTAAAAACCGCTCGTTTTCGGCTAAAAATAGAAAGTGGTGTGAAAATGGGTCCGTACTGCCGCGAACCAAACTGTGATTTTTTTTGGCAAAAACGTGTTCCTAGGCCATAAAAACTGAGTCTGGAAGCAGCAGAATAGCGTAATTACTCCCCAAATTGAACCGTGAATCGATTTAAAAATCGCTCGTTTTCTGCTAAAAATAGAAAGTGGTGTGAAAATGGGTCCGTACTGCCGCGAACCAAACTGTGAATTTTTTTGGCAAAACGTGTTGCTAGGCCATAAAAACTATGTTTAGAAGCAGCAGAATAGCGTAATTACTCCCCAAATTGAACCGTGAAATCGATTTAAAAAATCGCCCGTTTTCTGCTAAAAATAGAAAGTGGTGTGAAAATGGGTCCGTACTGCCGCGAACCAAACTGTGATTGTTTTTGGCAAGACGTGTTCGTAGGCCATAAAAACTGATCTGGAAGCAGCAGAATAGCGTAATTACTCCCCAAATTGAACCGTGAATCGATTTAAAAAACCGCTCGTTTTCTGCTAAAAATAGAAAGTGGTGTGAAAATGGGTCCGTAGTGCCGCGAACGAAACTGTGATTTTTTTTGGCAAAACGTGTTCCTAGGCCATAAAAACTGAGTCTGGAAGCAGCAGAATAGCGTAATTTACTCCCCAAATTGAACCGTGAATCGATTTAAAAAACCGCTCGTTTTCTGCTAAAAATAGAAAGTGGTGTGAAAATGGGTCCGTACTGCCGCGAACCAAACTGTGATTTTTTTTGGCAAAACGTGTTCCTAGGCGATAAAAACTGAGTCTGGAAGCAGCAGAATAGCGTAATTACTCCCCAAATTGAACCGTGAATCGATTTAAAAATCGCTCGTTTTCTGCTAAAAATAGAAAGTGGTGTGAAATTGGGTCCGTACTGCCGCGAACCAAACTGTGATTTTTTTTGGCAAGACGTGTTCGTAGGCCATAAAAACTGAGTCTGGAAGCAGCAGAATAGCGTAATTACTCCCCAAATTGAACCGTGAATCGATTTAAAAACCGCTCGTTTTCTGCTAAAAATAGAAAGTGGTGTGAAAATGGGGTCCGTACTGCCGCGAACCAAACTGTGATTTTTTTTGGCAAAACGTGTTGCTAGGCCATAAAAACTTTGTTTAGAAGCAGCAGAATAGCGTAATTACTCCCCAAATTGAACCGTGAATCGATTTAAAAACCGCTCGTTTTCGGCTAAAAATAGAAAGTGGTGTGAAAATGGGTCCGTACTGCCGCGAACCAAACTGTGATTTTTTTTGGCAAAACGTGTTCCTAGGCCATAAAAACTGAGTCTGGAAGCAGCAGAATAGCGTAATTACTCCCCAAATTGAACCGTGAATCGATTTAAAAATCGCTCGTTTTCTGCTAAAAATAGAAAGTGGTGTGAAAATGGGTCCGTACTGCCGCGAACCAAACTGTGATTTTTTTTTGCAAAACGTGTTGCTAGGCCATAAAAACTTTGTTTAGAAGCAGCAGAATAGCGTAATTACTCCCCAAATTGAACCGTGAATCGATTTAAAAATCGCCCGTTTTTCTGCTAAAAAATAGAAAGTGGTGTGAAAATGGGTCCGTACTGCCGCGAACCAAACTGTGATTTTTTTTTGGCAAGACGTGTTCGTAGGCCATAAAAACTGAGTCTGGAAGCAGCAGAATAGCGTAATTACTCCCCAAATTTAACCGTGAATCGATTTAAAAACCGCTCGTTTTCTGCTAAAAATAGAAAGTGGTGTGAAAATGGGTCCGTAGTGCCGCGAACCAAACTGTGATTTTTTTGGCAAAACGTGTTGCTAGGCCATAAAAACTATGTTTAGAAGCAGCAGAATAGCGTAATTACTCCCCAAATTGAACCGTGAATCGATTTAAAAATCGGCCCGTTTTCTGCTAAAAATAGAAAGTGGTGTGAAAATGGGTCCGTACTGCCGCGAACCAAACTGTGATTTTTTTTGGCAAAACGTGTTCCTAGCCATAAAAACTGAGTCTGGAAGCAGCAGAATAGCGTAATTACTCCCCAAATTGAACCGTGAATCGATTTAAAAATCGCTCGTTTTCTGCTAAAAATAGAAAGTGGTGTGAAAATGGGTCCGTACTGCCCGCGAACCAAACTGTGATTTTTTTTTGGCAAAACGTGTTGCTAGGCCATAAAAACTATGTTTAGAAGCAGCAGAATAGCGTAATTACTCCCCAAATTGAACCGTGAATCGATTTAAAAATCGCCCGTTTTCTGCTAAAAATAGAAAGTGGTGTGAAAATGGGGTCCGTACTGCCGCGAACCAAACTGTGATTTTTTTTTGGCAAGACGTGTTCGTAGGCCATAAAAACTGATCTGGAAGCAGCAGAATAGCGTAATTACTCCCCAAATTGAACCGTGAATCGATTAAAAACCGCTCGTTTTCTGCTAAAAATAGAAAGTGGTGTGAAAATGGGTCCGTAGTGCCGCGAACCAAACTGTGATTTTTTTTGGCAAAACGTGTTCCTAGGCCATAAAAACTGAGTCTGGAAGCAGCAGAATAGCGTAATTACTCCCCAAATTGAACCGTGAATCGATTTAAAAACCGCTCGTTTTCTGCTAAAAATAGAAAGTGGTGTGAAAATGGGTCCGTACTGCCGCGAACCAAACTGTGATTTTTTTTTGGCAAAAACGTGTTCCTAGGCGATAAAAACTGAGTCTGGAAGCAGCAGAATAGCGTAATTACTCCCCAAATTGAACCGTGAATCGATTTAAAAATCGCTCGTTTTCTGCTAAAAATAGAAAGTGGTGTGAAATTGGGTCCGTACTGCCGCGAACCCAAACTGTGATTTTTTTTGGCAAGACGTGTTCGTAGGCCATAAAAACTGAGTCTGGAAGCAGCAGAATAGCGTAATTACTCCCCAAATTGAACCGTGAATCGATTTAAAAACCGCTCGTTTTCTGCTAAAAATAGAAAGTGGTGTGAAAATGGGTCCGTACTGCCGCGAACCAAAACTGTGATTTTTTTTGGCAAAACGTGTTGCTAGGCCATAAAAACTTTGTTTAGAAGCAGCAGAATAGCGTAATTACTCCCCAAATTGAACCGTGAATCGATTTAAAAACCGCTCGTTTTCGGCTAAAAATAGAAAGTGGTGTGAAAATGGGTCCGTACTGCCGCGAACCAAACTGTGATTTTTTTTGGCAAAACGTGTTCCTAGGCCATAAAAAACTGAGTCTGGAAGCAGCAGAATAGCGTAATTACTCCCCAAATTTAACCGTGAATCGATTTAAAAACCGCTCGTTTTCTGCTAAAAATAGAAAGTGGTGTGAAAATGGGTCCGTAGTGCCGCGAACCAAACTGTGATTTTTTTGGCAAAACGTGTTGCTAGGCCATAAAAACTATGTTTAGAAGCAGCAGAATAGCGTAATTACTCCCCAAATTGAACCGTGAATCGATTTAAAAATCGCCCGTTTTCTGCTAAAAATAGAAAGTGGTGTGAAAATGGGTCCGTACTGCCGCGAACCAAACTGTGATTTTTTTTTGGCAAAACGTGTTCCTAGGCCATAAAAACTGAGTCTGGAAGCAGCAGAATAGCGTAATTACTCCCCAAATTGAACCGTGAATCGATTTAAAAATCGCTCGTTTTCTGCTAAAAATAGAAAGTGGTGTGAAAATGGGTCCGTACTGCCGCGAACCAAACTGTGATTTTTTTTGGCAAAACGTGTTGCTCAGGCCATAAAAACTATGTTTAGAAGCAGCAGAATAGCGTAATTACTCCCCAAATTGAACCGTGAATCGATTTAAAAATCGCCCGTTTTCTGCTAAAAATAGAAAGTGGTGTGAAAATGGGTCCGTACTGCCGCGAACCAAACTGTGATTTTTTTTGGCAAGACGTGTTCGTAGGCCATAAAAACTGATCTGGAAGCAGCAGAATAGCGTAATTACTCCCCAAATTGAACCGTGAATCGATTTAAAAACCGCTCGTTTTCTGCTAAAAATAGAAAGTGGTGTGAAAATGGGTCCGTAGTGCCGCGAACCAAACTGTGATTTTTTTTGGCAAAACGTGTTCCTAGGCCATAAAAACTGAGTCTGGAAGCAGCAGAATAGCGTAATTACTCCCCAAATTGAACCGTGAATCGATTTAAAAACCGCTCGTTTTCTGCTAAAAATAGAAAGTGGTGTGAAAATGGGTCCGTACTGCCGCGAACCAAACTGTGATTTTTTTTGGCAAAACGTGTTCCTAGGCGATAAAAACTGAGTCTGGAAGCAGCAGAATAGCGTAATTACTCCCCCAAATTGAACCGTGAATCGATTTAAAAATCGCTCGTTTTCTGCTAAAAATAGAAAGTGGTGTGAAATTGGGTCCGTACTGCCGCGAACCAAACTGTGATTTTTTTTGGCAAGACGTGTTCGTAGGCCATAAAAACTGAGTCTGGAAGCAGCAGAATAGCGTAATTACTCCCCAAATTGAACCGTGAATCGATTTAAAAACCGCTCGTTTTCTGCTAAAAATAGAAAGTGGTGTGAAAATGGGTCCGTACTGCCGCGAACCAAACTGTGATTTTTTTTGGCAAAACGTGTTGCTAGGCCATAAAAACTTTGTTTAGAAGCAGCAGAATAGCGTAATTACTCCCCAAATTGAACCGTGAATCGATTTAAAAACCGCCTCGTTTTCGGCTAAAAATAGAAAGTGGTGTGAAAATGGGTCCGTACTGCCGCGAACCAAACTGTGATTTTTTTTTGGCAAAACGTGTTCCTAGGCCATAAAAACTGAGTCTGGAAGCAGCAGAATAGCGTAATTACTCCCCAAATTGAACCGTGAATCGATTTAAAAATCGCTCGTTTTCTGCTAAAAATAGAAAGTGGTGTGAAAATGGGTCCGTACTGCCGCGAACCAAACTGTGATTTTTTTTGCAAAACGTGTTGCT
>JAQQBG010000994.1:0-26400 GCA_032199755.1 Ambrosia artemisiifolia | reverse complement strand
GCAATGCAACAGAGGAAAGAAGGCAAGGGCGTTGCGTGCTCAATTCACATAAAATCAGACGAGCACACTAAAAAAAAGAAAGAAGAAAAAGAAACAAAAACTAAATCCCAGCGAAGAAATTAGCTCGGTAGAATAAGCCCTGCTCTTTTTCTTAACTGTACTTATTCTCTGTTTTTTTTTTGTTTTTTTTTCTTTCTTTTTAGCTGCGCCCAATCTTTCTTTTCTTTTTATTTTTTTCATGCACGTGCTTAAATCTCTCCAGTGTCTAACAAAGTTGCTTCTTGCGCATAACACCTCCATTGTCAAAAAATTTCTTTTTCTGGATTTCAGAACAGAAACTTTGTACTAAAATTCATTGAAGTCAGAGCTGATAATTAATTGCTAATTTAAAAAAAATACTCGCCTTGGAAAAATTTTCAGTGTTTTAATGCTGCGCCGTTTGGAACCCTGTGTTCGTCACGACGCCCGCCAAGGCAGAGTGCTGATGTTGCGTTCCGGTTCCAGGTGCCGCCGCCAAGAGGTACAACTGCACGTCCTGCCCGTACCAGACGGACCGGCGCGACCTGTACACCCGCCATGAGGGCCATCCACCTCGCCGAGAAGCCGTTCCACTGCTACGCGTGTCAAAAGCAGTTCAACCGCGCGGACCACGTCAAGAAGCACTTCCCTCCGCATGCACCGCGACCAGCCGTACGACCTGAACGCATCCCGGCGCACCGCCTCCTCCAAGCCCCCAGCCCCAGCGTGACCGCCGCGTCCGTGGCCGCCGCCACCACCGTCGTCACCGCCGCCGCCGGCAATGGCAGCACCATGGCCTTCTACACCAAGTTCGGCGCGGCCAGCGCCGCCGCCCCTGCTCCGACCAGGACGACGTGAACGGCGTGGCCACCACGAGCGTGACGGACGATCAGGAGCTGCAACTGCAGCAGCTCGAACTGGAGCAGCAGCAGCTCGAGCAGCAGCAGCTGCAGCAGCACGAGCTGCAAACTGCAGCAGCAAGAGCTGCAGCTGCAGCAACAGCAAATTATCCTCCCCCCAGACGCAGGTAAGCAGGCCGTAGACGGAGCAGGAGGCGGAGGGTGAGAGCAAGTCCCCACGTCCCGTCTGGTCCCGTCCCGACGCAGGCCGAGGCCGCCCCGCCGCAGCCCCCCCCCGGACCGCGCCGGGACCGCCCCGGGACCGCCCCGGGCCAGCCGGATCCACGAGCCCGTTGCTTGACATGATCAACTCGAAGCCGCACGACGGAATGTCCTCTGTCTCTGTCTGACGCTCGCATGGCATGCTCCCAACAGCCGGTGCACCTTCAGCAGCAACAGCAGCAACAGCAGCAACAGGCCGCGGCGGCAGCGCCCGCCATCAACGTCCCCAACAATGGCCAACTATGCGACCGCCTTGAGTTCCAGACTGGTCGCCGCCAACGGCCAGGTGGTCAAGGAGGGACAGGGCGTGGTGCAGCTGCAGATGGCGACCGGGCAGATGTCGTCGGTCATAACGGAGTCTAAGGTAGCGGGTGGTGGCGTGGTGGTGGTGCCCGAGGTGCAGGTGGGGGTGGCGGGTGCAGCGGGTGGTGGTGGTGGCGATGGCGCGGTGGCGGTGGCGGTCCAGGCCGGCGAGGACGTGCCGCGCACCAAGGGCGGCCGCGAGAAGCGCTACCCGTGCCCGTACTGCACGTGGTCGGGCGTGGACAACTGGTGCCTCAAGCGCCACCCTCAACACCCACCTCAAGCCCTACGTGTGCGCCCTGTGCGACTACAAGGCGGCGCGCACGGAGCGCCTGCACACGCACGTGCTCAAGGTGCACAACAAGCGGAGCTGCGTGCGCTGCAACTACATGGCCGACGACCAGAACCAGCTCAACGCGCACCTCCAGGAGCACCAGTGAGTAGTGTAGCCGGAGCGAAGCCCTTGGCCAAGCCCCTTGGCGCCCGTCCCTCCTCCGTCCCTCCCTCAAGCTCCTCCGGTCCCTCCTCCGGCCCTCCTCCGGCCCTCCTCGCGGTGCACTAGCGCATGCTGCGATGCCTGGCCTGGCACGCCCCCCTCGTCCTGGTGGTGGATTGGTTTGCTCGCATCGGTCGGCGTTCTTGGTGTCCTTGGTTCCGGTTCGAATGCTTGCTGCGGTAGCCATTAAGTTTTATTTTATAGGTACACAATTAGTTGATAATGATGGTTTACTTATTTATTTTTGTTCCTTTATCTATTTATTTATTCTACCTAGATAAATCTCTTTCTTTTTGTGGATTGGATTGTTTTCTGCCCAAAGGGCTCTTTATTTATTTCTCGGAGTTATAGATATTTATATGATTTGTTGCGGGGATGGCATCCTCTTTTTAAGCTCTTTCATTCATTGTTGTGTTTTGCGTGTTTCTAGTCGAACGTCCTTTGCAGTGGGCTTGCATCCCAGATGACCCTTTTCTATGATTTATAGTGACTGGCATAATAAACATCAATTCAGACGTGCCAAACGCTACGATCAAACTCGCGGGAAGGTGCTGATCTGTTAGTTTTATTTCAGTATTCTCTCTAAGGTGAACTACTTGTGTCAGCAGGCTAATATGCACTGTTTTGATAGGAACTTAAGTACTCATTTTTTGAGTTTAATCTAATTGATCTCAGTTAAATTTTGCCATCGATGGAAAACGTGATAGACAGATATTATTTGATATTCATTATTTATCGTGATTGTGAAAGTAAAGTAAGGTGATTTTTTTACCATTGTATTAGTTAACTACCTTAAAAAATAATTAGCTTTACAAGTGTCATTTCTTCCGTCAAAACGTAATTATTATACATGTGTTTTTCACTATTGTCTCTGTCTGTGCTGTAGCTATACTACAAAACCTAAACTCAAACTCACTATCTTCCATACATTTTTTATTCAGAAACGAAAAAAACAAAAAAACTTAGTGTATTTCGGTATTTCTTGTGGTTCTTTTCTTATTTTTGTACATGAGATTGGCTGTTTAGACTTTAATATAAAGTAAAGAAAACCCATCGGTTTCTTTAGAATAGAGATACATAGCAATCTGTTAAGCTCATTTTTAAAATAACAATTTCAAAAGTAGTGTGCTGAGCTGAAATCATCTATCCCCTCCCCATTCATCCTTCCATATTCCATAATTCGCAATAGTCAAATCATTTAGACTAGTTGCCCTGGCGCATGTGCTTTCCGGACTCCAGTCTGTACCCCACATTGACATCCCAGACAGAAAGTCCTTTATTTACTGCTCAAAGATTTAAGTCTGCGGGAGAACCGAGAGCCCAACGCGTGAGACTGCACTTCCCGTACGTATGGCCGGCCCTAGGGGCGCAGCGCGGCGCGGCGTAGCCTGCCCACGCTGGATTCGAGGTCTGATTTGAGGCAGTCCAATCTAGAGCACGATGACTATCTAGGCGGCCAGCTCCACGCCCGCGGCGCAAGGCGCGCCGAGCGGTCTGCCTACATGGCCATCGTGTGGGCGGTCTGTTCCGCCCGACTCCTGAACCCAACACTCATGTGTATAGACTTGCTGTTTCATGTGTTTCGTGTACATGGAAAACGAATCTTGGTTATATTTTAAATAAATCAATGTAAACAAAAACTAAGATGTTGTGTGCCTTGGTGACCATCCGACAACATCCAGACAGCAACGCTTGCTTGCTCTGGCTGCATAGTGCTCGGCAGCGACACTGCACCTCCAGCACGGGGGCAGCACGGTGCGTTGTCTGCGTGGGGCGGAGGGCGGCCGCCGCAAGGGTAAGTCAGGGGTACATAGCAGTAGTCCTGCATGCGGCACTGCGTACCGGCACCTCACTTCACACCGCGCCGGAGGGAAGACCAGACGCGAGGAGCACCGCGCCGATAACCTGTGACCTGTGGATGCCCTCAACGACGTCAAATCAGGAGTAAACCTTTTTAAAACTTCGGCTCCGGTCGAGGCAGTTTTCCAGGAATCGAGTAAAGTCTTGAGCATTTCCCTGTCAAATGACGTGGATTTTCGACCAACGCCGCTAAGGGCGTCGCGGTTCCCGAGGCGTCAGCCTTGATGTAAGGCTGCCGGTGCTCTTGCACACACCTTGCTAAACGCATGCCCCCGCCGGCCCGGCGCCGGCGTCCCGCTCCTTCACGCGGACGAGCGACGACTTCCAGGTACGAGCTTGTCCTTCCTACTTTATCCATTCATGTCGATGCACAATAGAGCTTCTGCCTGTCAAAGGCGCCACCACTTCCCTCCTCCCCTCCCCCTCGTCCCCCCGACCAAAACTCGGTGAAAAATTAAACTAGAGCTCGGAGGCGATAAACGAACACCATCGGTCGAAGGGCGCGTCTCGTTGCACTGCGATGCATCCCGTCAACAAGGACCTGTCCGCACGGCAATGACGACACAGATAGGTCCTTGTTGCCGGGATGCGGCATGCGGCGACGCCCTTTCGACCACGCGGTGACCCGCCGGGCCGCCGGGGCGAGGCCGCCTCGTGGCATTCGTCCGGGGCGACCTTTCCCCGTCACACCCGCGGCGCCGGCCGTCACCGTCATCCACTCCCCGAACCGACGCGTGCGCGGCGGAACGCACCCCGCGCCGAAGTGAGCGGTACTACGCGATCCTGCGGCTGCGGGGCAGCGCGCCTGCCGGGTGCCGGGTAGGCACTCCCGCCGACACGGCTGTGTAACGGGACTGCCTACCCGCCCGCTGTCAGGGGCCGTAGCGCCCGCCCGACGCATCCCCCCCCGGCAACAGAGGCCTATCTGCGCGGCTCCTCCTGCGTAGATGGGCGTTCGTTGTCGCGATGCATCGCATCCGCGAGATTCCCTACGAACATATACTTTCCCCCCACGACTAGAGCGGGGTTTGGCTCCACCCGCGGGCTGCAGGCAGCGCCCTCACGCCCCGTGTCCCCGTTGTTGCAGCGGCCAGCTGCCGTCGGACCTGGTGCCGCAGCCACCTCGCGCCAAAGCGCGGCCCCCGCAAGACGGGCGTGGGCGGCGGCGGGCCCTGGGGACACCCGCTGCCGGGGACGCTGCCCGGCCCCATGTACCAGCCGGCGGGCCCCAGTCCCGCACGACGTCATGAGCCACATCCGGCGCCCCCCTAAGCGGTGGCGGCCCGCGGCCGCAGGGCGCCGACCGCCTCTTCAACTACCTCGAGGCCTCCGACTCGGAGGACGAGCTGGAGCTGCTGCCCGAGGACCTGGTGTGCCAGCAGTGCGGGCTCGAGTTCCTGGACAGCGAGTCCCTGCAGACGCACCTCATGTCCATGCACCGCATGACGCTGGTGCCGCCCAGGGCCCCGCCAGCCGCCCCTACCACTGCACCATCTGCGGCTACAGCTCCCACTCGCACGCTGAGATCGTGGCGCACATGCGGCAGCACGCCGTCGTCGAGATGCGCTGCGCGGAGCCCGGCTGCAGATACTCCAGCGGCGTGCCGGTGAGGCGGGGACCGCTCGCAACAACGACAAATCTGTACAGCTATGACTGCACAGATACGTTGGTTTTTGCGGAGGATTGGTCGTGTCCTCAACATGCTTTTGTGGCGGGCTGGCCGCTGACCCTCTCCATTCCGCAGGGCGCCATGGAGGAGCACGTGCGCCTCGCTCACCCCGCAGATGCCGCCGCTCAACCAGAAGTGCCCCCACTGCGGCTTCGTGGTGCTGAGCGCCACCGCGCTGAGCCGCCACGCCAAGACGCACCACCTGGCCACCCTGCAGTGCGTCGCCTGCACGCGCGTGCACCAGCGCTTCGACCGCCACCCGCAGCGGCGAGATGTGGAGCGAGGAGGTGAGTTACCTACCTCTACCGGACCAATACAGTATGTCACTACCCCGCACTTACGCCCTCCTTCTGTGCAGGAGCAGGAGGACGACGAGGAGCTGATGGCCGCCGCGGCGCAGGCCGCCGAGGACGCCGTCAACGCCATCGACGACGACGGTGACCCCCGACGGCGACCCCGAGGGCGAGGGGGAGCCCGAGGTGGAGCCCGAGGTGGGGCCGCGGCCCAGCCCCAGGACGCTGTCGGACCACGAGCTGGCCCTGCGTGCCCTGCGCTCTCAGTGGCGGACGCGTCGCCGCCGCCTGCGCCGCGTCCGCGTCATGCGCAAGGAACTGCAGCGCCTCCTCGAGCCCACCCCGGCCCCCGACGGAGCCCCCGACGGAGCCCCCGACGGAGCCCCCGACGGAGCCCCCCGACGGATCGTCGACGCGCTGCCCCTCTTCCCGGGAGTGCCCGAGCCCGTGGTGCGCCTGCGGATGAAGCACGTGGGACGCTGGCCTGACGCGCCGCCGCCTCAGCTGCTTCGCGTGCCCGCCCGCGCGCCCGCCACACACCCTCGCCGTACACACGCGTGGAGTCCCTGGCCGCGCACCGCGCCTGGCGCCACCGCCCCGGCCGCGTGCCCTTCCCGTGCGACTCGTGCGACGCGCGCTTCGACCACCGCTACCAGGCGCTGCTGCACGCCAGCAGGGACCCACGCCGACATCGCGGACCACGACGCGGGGGCCGAGGCCGAGGCTGAAGCTGAGGCCGACGCTGCCCGCCAGCGCGCCGTCGCCGAGCCCCATCGTCACGCTGACCGTGCCCCAGTACATGGCCGGCTCGGCCACCACCACGGACCACGGCCGCCGCGGGCCACCACCCCGCAGATGCAGGTCAGCCTGCAGCCCGCGACGCATCTGCAGCTGCAGCAGCCGCACGATCAGCCGTCGTTCTCGCAGCTGGAGGCCCTGCAGGTGCAGCCGCAGCCGCAGGTGTACCAGGTGCAGGCGGCGGGGGACGGCGCCGCCGAGGGCTACTCTATGGACGGCGCCGAGCATCACGGTGGTGCCCGTGCTGTACACGTGCACGACGCAGGAGCAGCAGCAGGACGCCCCGCAGGCGCAGCAGCCCGCGCAGCAGGGCGACGCGGACCCGCAGGAGCAGTTCCAGCAGGGCGCCATGTACAACGGCGTGCTGGTCCCCGCCGTGCCGGCCGTGCCCGCCGCACCCGCGGTCGCCCAAACAGGTGTGGTACCCGCAGCTGTCCACGCCGTCGTACTACATCTCCACGCAGTTTCCTTCCACGTAAAGCCTCCGCGTCACCGCGACGATAGAGAGCTTAGACACCACGTGACTCATGCTTCCACAGGACAATCAGCTCGGAAGGGAGGGGCGCCGGGTCCCGGGCCGCCCCTCCCGGACGCGCATTGCGAACGTACCTTAAAGCGTATTCCATGTTTTGCCGCGGTTTCATTTGTAAAGCGCCATGGTAACACAAAATAAGTGTTTACGCTCCAGCGACTGGATATGGGCTAGATGTGCAGTGTCCAGTTGAAGTTGTGCTTCGTAGAAAGTGTCGGAGAGAGAATGTAGAGCTCATTAAGTAGCGCATAGTTTGGACCTGTATCCCAGTTACAATGCCACTAATTTGGCATTGTACATTTAGCCCTAGTAATATATAGAACATTAAAATGTATATAAGCTAAGTATCTTGTTACATTCGACAAAAATCATAGATGTCTTATCAGATGGACCAAGTGATAGCTCCTTACTTATATTTTCTTAAACAACCATTTGTGAAAATACTTCCAAAAAATTTATAGAATTTACTTAAGAAGTTTCCATAAGGTAAAAAAAATGTAATTGTGGAATAAAGTTAAATGAAATCAAAACCTCCTCTTATATCTGCCTATACACCCGATATTCAACACATTTCATAACTGTGAAATAATGCGAGTGCAGCATCGTCCACACAGTATCAATAAGGCCGCCTGCTTTCAAGTTAAAGCGCCAACCGAGTGTCAGCCTCCCCACCCATCCTCCAACAAAGTTCCCGACGATTTTCCGGTCGTCTTTTGACCTCTTCTTATCTTTCTCAAACCAGAAACAGGCACTCAAATACAGCAAATCATACTTGTTTCACGATCAACCACTTCCTGCCCGTAATGAGCGGCAGCATGTAAAAATATTCAGGCCTTTTCCATCTCGTGTAGTTGGTGAACCTGTATGCAGGAGTGCCGGAAATGAGCAGAAAGTCTACGGATATTTGGCAACACTGTCAGGACACACGACATAAGGGACGGTCAGACACAACAGACGTCGCTGCGCTTTGTTATTGTCTTATTTTCGTCCTGGTGGGTCTCAACTTCCTTGCTTTTTCAAGAAAATCTTACCGTCGCAAGTTGTAGTGAAGTTTCTTTTCTCGAGTCTCAAGCTTTTTGAGCCGCAGGATTGTCCCTCAGTGTTGAAAACTATTTAAACCTCGAAGGTCTTCTCTCAAGGTGTCCACAAGGTGTGCGATTGTCTGACGTTAATTTTGGATTATAGTGCAAAGATTATTCATTAGTTACCCTAATATTATCAATTTTTAAGTTATAAAGTCCTTAGTAAATTTCTGTGCTCGAGATTACTTACTATATTACCTGAGTTTTTCAACACAAGGACGCATTTTGGCTATGAGGTCATCCATCTCACAGTACCTTTATTACCTCCCTTATTTTCAAACATTTGTACAAAACGTGGCTTCGATTAAAATTCATTTTCCTTTATTTTTAGTTCAATGAAATCAACCTCATACATACGTCCTGATCATTGAAAAGTCCCTTACAAAACATAATTGTATGGTTAGGATACCCTACTTATTTCAACTGCATCTAAGAACTTTTATACAAGCACAATTACACTTCCATTTCATGCTATCTGGACAGTTCACTCTATTTTTTCATTTCACTGTATCTTGCTATACAATTAAAGTTGTTACTTTACAAATGAGATCTGTGTGTCTGCCAGGTTCATTGTTTAAAAATGTAATTTTTGTTTATGCTTGCAGGAAGGTGACATTCAAGATGAATGAAGTATCCCATAAAAATCGTATTAGTGTATATCTCTTACATATACTATTATTGAGATAATGGGTCAGAAACTGAGCAACTTAAAGGCAGTCTTCTCTACTTCCGACCACCGAGACAGAAGTGTGAAGATGAATGCGGAGGCAGAAGAAAACAGCAATTTTATTCCAGCTAATGAAAACATTAACCGTGTTGAATCTAGTGGAATAGCTCCTATTGAGAATGTAGTGAACAATCACTTTGAGTCAATTTATGGAACTGCAGCAAGTTTGCTGTCATCAAGCTCCAACAATTCATCCCAAGATGAAGAAAATGGGAATGTGCCAGAACAAGAGACCCACTCTGCTCCAGGGACACCTACAGCAGATGATGGACCCAGGCGCAGAACAAGTAACTCTGTTCCTTTTGCCAACAGCAAGCGATCAAGGTCCAAGTCTTTGCAGACTAGTAAAGAGTTGAATGAAGGCAGATCAAAGAAGAAACGGAATCACTGGGTCCTCAAGTTCAACTGCTCTCGTCTCAGAACAGGTTGCAGCAGTGTCAGTTCTTCATCCGACACGTACCTTCCTGAGCCACATACTGGCTGTGACACCTGTGTTTGTACTGGCTACAGGCGAACTGAAGAGCACCATCTTGGAGCTGGTGTTGTGTTTGATGCAAATGCTATGGAAAATCCAACACCAACACTTTCTCAGTTCCATGCACCACACTTAATATCAGCACAAATCATGCCGCAATGTTCATCTCAAAAGCAAGCATCTCCACCACAAGGTGCAGGGGATGGTTCTTCAGATGACTCCCCCCCTACTCGTGGTCCTTATGTTCCACAGTCCAAGAACAGGGTCTCTTGTACCCATGACTCTGATGGTGACCAAGAGGATGGCTTTCCTGTGGCAAATAGTGTTATTGATCTTTCCAAATTCAACCCTGATGATTATCCAATTGAGGACTGTGATGAGAGAGCAAGAATGGAGAGAGCTCGAGAAATTGCCGAGGGTGTGGAACCACCCCCAGGTTTCCAGCCAGGGCGTCAAATACAGCTTTTATGTCCCCCTGATTTTAACATTGATAACTTGACAGCTTTGTTCCAGACCCACCTAGGTTTATCTGCATCAGCACTGGCTCCAGCTTTGGCCCAGTTAGAACCCCCTGTGAATAACAATCCTCCTCCACAGAGAGTTGTTCACACTCAAGTGGACTACATCCACTGCCTAGTTCCAGACCTTCTCCAAATTTCCTCTTGTTCCTTTTACTGGGGTAAAATGGACCGGTATGAAGCGGACCGTCTTCTGGATGGGAAAGCGGAAGGCACCTTTTTGCTGCGAGACTCTGCCCAGGAGGAGTACCTCTTTTCAGTTAGCTTCAGAAAATATGGTCTCAATCTCCATGCCAGAATAGAGCAGTGGAATCATAGGTTTAGTTTTGACTCTCATGATCCAGGAATGTTTTCTTCTAGCACTGTATGTGGCCTGATAGAACATTACAAGGACCCAACATGTTGTATGTTTTTTGAGCCTATGTTAACTATTCCACTTCATCGTAACTTTCCCTTTTCTCTTCAGCACTTAAGTCGAGCTGTGGTTAGCAGTAATTCAACGTATGATGGTATTAATCAGTTAACATTACCAAAGGCATTAAAAAGCTACTTAAAAGAATATCATTACAAACAACGAGTTCGTGTTCGTCAGTTTGACACTGATCGCTAAACAAATTATTGTTAAAAACTTACCATTATATCACTAAATTGCTCATGTGTGTTTGTTTGTTATTAATAATTGAATGTTTTTCTTCCAACTTCATGTTGTGAGGAGCATTTTGCTGTGGTATAGGAGGGTATCTTCTAGCAGATAACTGTTTATTATCTGTACTTTAGATTGAGGTTTTATGGCCTCCTGTTGATTATTTAGATCTTGCATTTATGCATTTATTTTTCAAATGTTACATTTTAATGTTCTTTTACTCACATCTCTCTGTATTGAGTATTGTCTTATTTTCACGCAACACTATGGTTTTCAATCTGTTTGTTAAACGGGACCTGTGAGGCAGTTTTCCCTGAAATTTATTGGGTATTGATTATTTTCACTTAAAATGTAAGTGTGTTATAAATAGTAGTGTAATTTTATTTTCTTAAGTGTAAGGTGCATTTATGTGAAAAGTTTTTGTCTACACTAGTCTTGTTGATTCTTTTGCCAGCTTCAGTGCTTATCATAAAACATTTAACATGATACATGTCAAAGAAACTGACTGGAAATCAACAACAACAACAACAACAACAAACATGTTGTCTCCTTACTGAAGCAAAATATGTGACAAAAATTGAACAAATATTGCTACAAGAATTTTTTTTTGTTATCAACCAATTTTGTACCATGTACCAATAACTGTTTTTTTTTTTCTTATAGAAGAGGTAAAGGTTAAATTAGTTAAACATTTATCGTTGTTTCTTAATGTCCTTGTTGCCTTCTGTTAGGGTTGATTGATTTTTGAGTTGGTTTGGTAGAAAAAGTCTATGCCTCCTTTCAACCTAATGTAATTGAACATTGTGTAATGTCATCTTTCAGGGTATCACTGCCACCTTTACCCTATTTATATCTTTCAACAAATAGATTAATGGCTAGGGAACATAGTACAATAGACATGTGAGGCCTCTTTTTTTTTTTTTTTTTTTTTTTTTTTTATGATTGTATTTTTTCTCTAATCTACTTTAATTTCTCTTAGTTTGACCAATTTTCTTGCATGCACTTTTTCTGTGTGCAAGAAACTGCATAAAATTAGGTTATATAATTCTTCTCTCTTCTCCCATTTGGAATCTAATACTGTATCCTTTGTTGGTGAATGTTAAGATAGTTGCCCACCCTAAGAAAAGAGAGATTTTGTTCTTCCTGTGTACTTGTACATAATCTGTGATTTTTATTTAACACTTATAATGATATTTCGATTTGGGCCAATCAAGTCTATTTAATAAAAGTTTTGCAAAACTGCCTTCTTATTCGCTTCTTATTAGCTGTCCTATTTCCATTTCCACAGCTGAAATACTTCCGTAAACTCGGTCTGGTTTACCAAAGTTCCCTCCCACTGAATGCAGCAAATGATATGACACGGAGGAAGAGTATGCAATTTCGAAGTTGATGAGCTTTACTAGATCAAAGCAGGCTTGTCCTGTCAGGTAGAACTCTGTGTCCAGGTCCAGCAGCTTCAATCTGCCTGTTCTTCCAGAGATAAATGCTAGCTATACATATAGCTAGCATTTATCTCTGGTTCTTCCCTCCTCAAATTTTTCTGTTTCGTTCATTTCGATTTCTCATCATTAGGAAGAGAAAACTTTCTTACATTAACCAACCTGCCAGTGATTCAAACGCTGTTCAATCAGGAACTGTGACGTTTTAGATCTTTTCTTTTATTTTACACTAAATTTTCTGCCATCATATTAAAATATGTCATTTTAAAACGCCAATCAACCCAACATTTTACTTCCGTTCTAAGGAAAAATTTTGGTGTAGGAATGTTGCCCATCCTTTACCATCTAAAGTCGAGTTAGTTTAGTTTCAGAGGTTTTGTGCTAGGCTGTCTCAACAAACGTCGTAGTGCATTGTTATTGTCTGATTTTCGTCCTGTGAACGTTTATTTAGTGTGATTCATCAAGAATATGTTATCAAATTAAATTCGGAAAGGTTGTGCTCATCTTAAAGCAAGCTTTGGAACTGCATAATTATTCCTCAGTGCTGAAAAGTGGCTGTTCTTTTGAGGTCTTCTCTCAAGGTGTCCACAAGGTTTGTTATTGTCCGTAGCAAATCCTGGAAATGTAACGTGAAGTTAGTTGGACAGATCTTCCGCAAGTTTGTGCTCTGTTTCTTATTAAAATTTCATGTTTATGTCATGTTCTCACTGTAACTTAATATGTGCTGCTAGTTCCTGACCCACAAGGACGCTCTTGGGCTGTGAGGTCATCCATATCTTAGTCCCAATATTGCCTCCCTTTCAATCAATTTTTTGTTTGATACCATTTTTGGTTCACCTCGTTTTGCCTAATTTTGCGTCTGATGTAACGTCGCCTGTGCCTTCGTCCTGTGTTTGACTTATTCCAGGAGAAGTTCCATAAAGAAATGTTTTGGTTTGGTTAGAATACCCTACTTCTACTAATTTCAACCGTAAAGCCGGTTGGATTCTTTGATCAGCTAGATTTAAACAGTAAAATAATCTTCTTGCATGTTACCTTAACTGTTCACTCCTGTACTACGTGTTGCCATCTTAAATCAATATCAATCTCAGCTGCACGCCAAGTCACTAACAAATTGTTTTTCTCGTTCATGCTTACAGGAAGGTGATAATCAAAATGATTGGAGCAACCCACATGAGAGTTCTTAATTCACCTCGAATAATTTTCATGGAATGATGGGTCAGAAACTAAGCAACTTGAAGGCCGTCTTCTCTACCAAGCATCAGGACAGAAAATTAAAGATGAGTGGGGAGATAGAAGAAAACAGTAATTTTATTCCAGCAAACGAAAACATAAACCATGTTGAATCTAGTGGAATAGCTCCTATTGAGAATGCACTGAACAATCACTTTGAGTCAATTTATGGAACTGCAGCAAGTTTGCTGTCATCAAGCTCCAACAATTCATCCCAAGATGAAGAAAATGGGAATGTGCCAGAACAAGAGACCCACTCTGCTCCAGGGACACCTACAGCAGATGATGGACCCAGGCGCAGAACAAGTAACTCTGTTCCTTTTGCCAACAGCAAGCGATCAAGGTCCAAGTCTTTGCAGACTAGTAAAGAGCTGAGTGAAGGCAGATCAAAGAAGAGACGGAATCACTGGGTCCTCAAGTTCAACTGCTCTCGTCTCAGAACAGGTTGCAGCAGTGTCAGTTCTTCGTCCGACACGTACCTTCCTGAGCCACATACTGGCTGTGACACCTGTGTTTGTACTGGCTACAGGCGAACTGAAGAGCTCCTGCTTGGAACAGGTTCTGTAGTTGATGTAAATTCAATGGAAAATCTAACACTTTCTCAGTTCCATGCACCACACTTAGTATCAGCACAAATCGTGCCGCAATGTTCATCTCAAATGCAAGCATCTCCACTGCAAGTTGCAGGGGACGGCTCTTCAGATGACACTCCCCCTGCTCGTGGTCCTTCTGTTCCACAGTCCAAGAACAGGGTCTCTTGTACCCATGACTCTGATGGTGACCAAGAGGATGGCTTTCCTGTGGCAAATAGTGTTATCGATCTTTCCAAATTCAACCCTGATGATTATCCAATTGAGGACTGTGATGAGAGAGCAAGAATGGAGAGAGCTCGAGAAATTGCCGAGGGTGTGGAACCACCCCCAGGTTTTCAGCCAGAGCAGCAAATTCAGCTTCTCTGTCCCTTTGATTTCAATATTGATAACCTGGCAGCATTATTCCAAGCTCATTTAGGCCTACCTGCGTCAGCACTGGCTCCAGCTTTGGCCCAGCTAGAACCCCCTGTGAATAACAATCCTCCTCCACAGAGAGTTGTTCACACTCAAGTGGACTACATCCACTGCCTAGTTCCAGACCTATTCCAAATTTCCTCTTGTTCCTTTTATTGGGGTAAAATGGACCGGTATGAAGCTGAACGTCTTCTTGATGGGAAGCCAGAGGGCACTTTTCTTCTACGTGACTCTGCTCAGGAAGAGTACGTCTTTTCAGTTAGCTTCAGAAAATATGGTCAATCTCTTCATGCGAGAATAGGAGCAATGGAATCATAGGTTTAGTTTCGACTCTCATGATCCTGGTGTGTTTGCCTCAAATACTGTCTGTGGACTGATTGAGCATTACAAAGATCCATCATGTTGCATGTTGCATTTTGAGCCCATGTTAACTATTCCACTTCATCGTAACTTTCCCTTTTCTCTTCAGCACCTAAGTCGAGCTGTGGTTAGTAGTAATACAACTTACGATGGTATTAATCAGTTAACATTACCCAAGGCATTAAAAAGCTATTTGAAAGAATATCATTACAAACAACGAGTTCGTGTTCGTCAGTTTGATACATTTTTGTTGCAAACCTGATTGGAAATTATGTTTCTTTATTTGCTCATATATGTTTGTAGGTAACAAATGCAAACGTGTCTTCTTTTTTTTCTCCGTAATATATTGTAAAGAGTGTTTTGTTTTTTGTTTGTTTGTGTTATCATGGTTATCTGCTAGCGGATTGCAGATTTTTACTGTCAATGCTGTGAATTGAGGCATTATGGCCTCTTGTTGAAGATTAAGATCTTGCATTTATGCAATTATTTTTTAACTGTTACATTTTATGTTTGTTTTCTTGCAGCTCTGTTTATATAGTATTATGTAATTTCAAGATGAGGACTTTTTAAAAACTGGTTAATTAATGAAATCCTGAAGCAATTTCCCTAAAACTAATTACATGATTTTATTTTCTCGTAAACTTGAAGTGTGTTATTATTAGTGATATAATTTTACTTTGATAAGCTTATGTTGCATTTATTTGGAAAGTTTATGTCTGTACTAGTCTTGTTGAATCTTTTGTTAGCTTCAAAGCTTATCATATAATGATTAACCAATGTTAAAGAGACTGGCTTGTTAAGGGCTTGTTAAGGTATGTATGAGGATGCCAAAATCTTTACACATTTTGAATTTTATTATCTTTCTTGAAAAAAGTCATAGAAAATAGTCTTTTGTTTGTTTGTTTGTTTGTTTGTTTGTTTTTTCTTTCCTTGTTTTCTTAAGTCCAAGACCATGTATAAAGGAAACCGAAATTCCCTGTACAATTCTTCTTTTTTGTTACTAACGATTCCCTGGACAACCAAGAACTGCCTTTATTCAAAAATAATTATTACAGAATGATTTGTTTCTGCTGAAATTAATTTGATTTGGTGTACCAAGTTGGATTAGAAGAACAGAAACCTACATAGTAAAATGTAATGGTATTAAATGTGAATGGAAGGAAAAGTGTACAGTGTGCTGTTCTAGTGTCTGTCAATCAATAAATTCCAAAAATGTGTTAATTTTTTTGTTGCCTTATAAATTACAACTTAAATAAAAGCGTGAAAATAATGAACGAAAAGATATGTGTTCTGATGTATTTTTATGAGGTACCTGACCTGTTGGCAGAGCCAATGCAACAATAGAAACAATAAATTAGAACTGAAAAAATTGGGGCCCTACTATATTGCAGACTCAATCCCACTTCCCCCCATGTCCCCAGTGAAGGAGTTGACAGGGGGAGGCCGCTCGCAGCTTCGGTGGTCTTATATGGGAACCGGCGCATTGGTGAGCGTGCAGCCCGGAGTGATACACTCAGGTGGGCGGGCGTAGGGCGAGAGCCAGAGAGAGAGAGGATCTCAAGAGAGAGAGAGAGAGAGACAAAGGTAGAGGAGGTTTTTCGTACGGCCGTCAATTCCGTACTGTTCAGGTCGCTAGTGCGGGAAAACTGAACATGCTCTGCCGTCGTCGGGCCAGATTCATAGGACTAACAATTCGCAGAGGAAAACTGCGAACCACCCCTAGACGTATCAGGGTGAGGGTTCTACCGGTTTACTTCAATCCAGTTTTGAACTCCAGCCGAGTCCAACCGAGTCCAATCCTCGGTTGCTTTTAGACACCCGGGCAGTGAGTTAACCCACTGCGCTATCAGGCAGAGCACAAGAGACGTGAATTTGATCGCGGGCTTGAACCGCTTCGAGAGCGCCGGGAGAAAATGCAAAGAAATACAGGGAGTCGAACCCCGCACCTCCGACCCGTCGATCCGTCACTCTGCGCTCTCCGCCACAGTGCCTTGTCTGAGAGGGCAATGCTCGACTCTGGACTTGAATCACGCCGAGAGTGCCGGAAAATAGGAGACAGAGAAGATGGGGGGCGTGCCGACGATTCGGGCGAGACTTGGTGCCGACATCGCCGCCCCGCTCCAACCCCACTCCAGGCCCGTTCCAGCCCCGCTCCAGTGCGATGGCGCCGCGGTTGCCTGGAGACTTGTTTGGTGCTGGCGGCACGCGCACGGGATTCCCACCAGTCGAGCGGATGGCCGCGCCGCGCACGGGAGCGACGACGGTGGGCGTGGGTGTCGCGGGGGCGGGGGCGGGCGCGGCCGCGGTGGGCGCGGTGCGCAGGACCGCGAGGCAGACGGTGGACTTCAGCCTGAAGGGTCCCGTGCCCGTCACGCTGGACGAGATGCCGGCCGGGCCGCCTGGCTGCTCCGTCGTCGACCTGCTGTTCCTCGGCCCCTCACAGGTCGGTGTCGCCCTGCCCTGCATCCCTCGAGTCCCCCGCCTTTCTGACGCCGCTTTGCTGCTGCAGGTGTCGGAGTTGGTGTTCCACAACTACTACACCGCGTGGCTGACCGTCCTGGTGCGCATGCTGGTGGCCACCCCCGCCGCCCCCGCCGCCCCTGCCGCCCCCGCCGCCGGGTCCTCTCCCACCCCCGAGCACGGGCCCTCGCAGCAGGATGCAGAGCCAGGCCCTCAGGTACTCACCACTCACCCACGTCGCTGGGAACGAGCTTGACTGCAATGAGCGATTGTCTCATCATCGTCATCGTCGCATCACCCCACCCCCACAGGCGCAGGCTGGGTCCGGCGACGCGGCCAGCTGCCCCACGCCCGGCGCCCCGTGCGGCGCCCCGCAGATGCCGCCGCAAGTGCAGCAAGTGCAGGCCGAGTCGAACGGCAAGGTGCGCAAGGAGACCGGCTGGGTGGTGGCGGTCGCCAGACGGGTGCTGATGCCCTCCCCGCACCTGGAGGCCGGCAGCCACGACTTCGTGTCCATCCTGGCCACTGAGGTGAGGGGTGAGGGGAGCGTGAGTTTTGGCGGTAAGCCCTTCAGCCTTTCAGGTTCGTCAAACTGACTCCTGACTCGTGCCCCTCCGATCCCCCTGTAGAGCGTCGTGCCGTGGGACGGAGCTGGTCGCCATGAGGCTGGTCCTGAGGCAGCCCTCCCCCAGCTGGCACACGTTCCACGTGGAGGAGATCCACGTGTTCGCCGAGCCGCCGCGAAGGGTGCTGTGGGCGCGCCGTCAGTGCCAGACCCTCGCTCCCCACGCCGCGCCCCAGCCCGCTCCCGCCATGCAGACCCTCGCCGTCAACCCTGTGGCCGCCAACGCGGGCAAACCCACCCTCGCCAGCAGCGGGCTCCGACCAGAACGTGAGTCGGATGGAACAACACAGAGTAAGGATCCCGGTCGAGGCAGGTCGGGGCGGCACTCGAGGCGGATCGAGGCTGCGGTGCAATTACTCGATATGGCGTGCAATCTGGCAGCTAGTGTCGACCAGCACCGAGATTGGCGACACCGTCCTCCGTCCTGCCCTCCACTCGAGCCAATAGCCAATGCGCCTAAGTACTCAGTACACTCACGCTCCCATCTAATTCATTGATACACCTTCGTTGTACACTTTAAGTGCTTTTTTTTTGTCGGTTTCTAGATCAATCCGTTCCTAGAGTACTTTTGTTCCCTTCAGGCCTACGACTCTGTACTGTTGCTGCTGCGTCATCAGACACAGGCCGCCCTCCGATCCAGCGCGCCGAGCTCCCTCTCCGGCTACGCCTCCAGCTACGCCTCCAGGCCACCCGCCACCCCCACCAGAGCCAGGCAGGTGAGTTCGGAGCCTGGTCCGGCGGGCGTGGTGAGGGGCGCAGCTTCTCGATCAACGTGTGCACTGCCGCAGGTGTCGCTGTACGAAATCAACAGCCTGCCTCCGGTCTGAGGCACTACGCGGGATGGGATGGGGGACGAAGGCGACGGGGCGATAAGCCGAACTGAAGATGTGCCGACACTCGAGCCGACGCCGATCAGGGCCGATAGAGTAGGCCTTGGTGACCGACGCCCTGCAGTCGCCTTGCGACGTTCGCGAAGGACAGCTCCACGATGACGCGGTTCACTGTTGCCCTGCTGGGCGCCCTGGTGCTCGCCACGCTGTTGGCCGCACCGGCGCAGGCGCGCACGGTAAGGGGATGCTGCTCGCACCTAGCTCCTGGCTTCGCGGGGAGCTGTTTTCAACTCAAAAGCTTTCAACTCGCAGCGCCAGCTCCCCGGTGCGGTGCAGTGGTCCCCTGCAGCGCTGCAGCCCTCCGACAAGCTTCAGAAGTGCGCCGGCGACCTGTGGTTCGGCGTCACGGACTCGGCCAAGGACACGGCGGACATCGTCAAGTCCTGCGTCACCGAGCAGGCCGACGAGGTGCGCTTCTGGTGGGAGGACGTGCGCAAGCTGAGCGCCGTGGTGGCGGCCGACCTGCGGACCGCGCTCGGGAAGTGCCCCCAGAGTGAGTACGGCGGCGACGCACTCCGACGTGCGACGTGCCCGGGCAACAAAGACCTATCTGTATAGGAATTGCCGCACAGATAGGTCTTTGTTGCCCGGGACACGGCGAGGTGAGGGCACTCCCACCACCCACCACGCTGTTCCAGGCGGAGCGGCCGGGTGCGCCAAGCTGGTGCTGGGGGTGGCGGCCCGCCAGGTCAAGCCCGTGGCGCTGCTGTTCGCCCAGGGGCTGCGCATGTGGATTCGGCTCGGCTACTCGGGAGTCTTGGAGATCTTCGGCTGCTCCTTGCTGCCGGGCTTCCTCCCCTTCGTGTGGAACACCCTGCTGGACGTCATCATCTTCGGCCAGTGTCTCCTCGAGTAGGCAATAAAGCCCACCAAGTCCGACTGTATTGTCACGCTAGTTTTCATCCCGCTGGGGAAGTCATCGTCACACACGACCGAAACTAAAAGCGTCCGCGCGCGCCCTACGCGATGGCCTCGTGGTCGTGCATCGCGTGCGCCGCGAGCGCCCGCGGACGCGGAGGCCGCGGGGGGGCCGCCGGGCGGACTGCAGCAGCGGAGGCCGCGGGGGGGGATCATGCCAGCGTCCAGCTGCCGGAGCAGCCCCGCGCGCACCAGCGCCTCGGGCCGCGGCACCAACGGGTGCAAGGCCGTCAGGTACTGGCAGAACCGCTTCGTGATCCTGCGGGACGCAACGCGGGGCGTGACGCCGGACAGGGGGCGCTCTAGAGGGGCCAAGTCGCCGGGGAAAGGGGACGCACCTCAGCGGAACCAGGTGGCAGCACCACACCTTCTCGAAGCTGACCAGCTCGGGGGGCTGCTCCACGGTGAGCCTGACCACGTCGGGCACCTTGCAGTACGCCGCGTCCCCCCATGGGCACGCACCGCAGGAAGGCCACGTTGCGCTGGGCGGCGCGCGCGGGCGGGCGGGCGGCGGCGCGGGCGTCGCGGCGCAGCATCCTGTGCACCGCCTCCTGCCGGGACTTGTGCAGCGCGTACGCCCGCAGCGCAGTCTCGTGCGGCACCTGCGTGGGGGCGCCACCCGTAGCTTGAGCCCGATTCATGGACTATTTTGTGACTCTGAGGGTCGACTTAGAGTTCCGGCCGCCGCGACGGCCCACTGCGCGACAGAGAGACGCCAGGCTCGCAGATACTTGCCGTCCACATCTCCTGCAGGTCGATGGCCGGCGCCGTGGCCTCGTCGCGCTCCAGGGTGAGCATTTGGCAGAGGCGCGCCGCGTCCAGCCGCGTGGCCGCCGTCGGCACCAGCTCCCGCATCCACTCCAGCAGCTCCTCGCACAGCTGGGAGCGTAACGAAGCCAATGAGAGACCCGCACCACCTCACCAGACTGATCCACCGCGTCAGGGGACTCACCTCGCGAAGGCGGTCTGAGTCCTTGTCGAGGGCCTTCTTGCTGAGCAGGCGGTGGTACCGGTGCGGGCGCGGGATCTCGTACCCGGAGCCGTAGCGCCAGCTGCCACCGAACGCACACCGCCATGACGCACACCGCCATGAGCAGACAGCGAGCATCGGGAAGCCCTACTCACTCCGGGACGGCCGGCACCGGCAGCGTGTCGGTGTGCTCCACCTCGAGGAGGCTCGTCGCCTCGCTGGAGTCGGTCTCGCCCGCGCACGCGCACACACACGACGCCGCCTCGCCCCAGCCCGTGGTCCAGCCAGGGGTCGCCACACAGACAGCAGAAGTCTCCCCCCGCTGCAAGGTCATCCTGCTCCACGTCAACCAGCCCGTCCCTACGGCGCCTGTCAGAGGCAGGGTAGGCATCCCGCCGACAGCGCTGCGTGACGGGACTGCCTACCCTGCCTCCGCCGGGCGCCGTAGCGCCTGTAGGGTAGGCAGTCCCGTCACGCAGCCCTGTCGGCGCGATGCCTACCCAGCAGGCGCTACGGCCCTGCCCGACCGTGTCCAACCTCCCAGTCGAAGTCACTGCCGGCGAGGGCCTGCTCGTACTGCTCGTCGCTGAGGCCGAGGATCTCCTTGATGTAGGGGCCGGTTCAGCGGCTGGGCCAGGCGCACCATGGCCCTGTGGCGGGCGGCGCGGCTCTGCGCAAGGCAGGAATGGCCTGACGCAGCTGGACGGTGGCGGTCTCCTCGCTGCGCCAACCGCGCCGGGCTTACCGCCTCCTCCACGTCGGCCTGCACGCTCCGCTCCACGCGACGCGTTTCCTTCTGCGTCGAGGACATCCGGTCGAGCTTGAAGGCGGACAGGGGCCTCCTGGCGGCGCGCGGCTGGTGGCCCAGCGGCCCGCGCGACAGCGTGGAGGACGCGGGCCTGCCGAGCGCCCCGCCGCCCTCACCCGCGCCCTCGGCGTCCTTGGCCTCGGCCTGCCGCCTCCTGGCGCGGGCCAGCGCCACGGCCAGCATGGCGGCCATGCGGAGCGCGCACCACGCGCGCTTGGCCTCGGCGCGCTTAGCGGCCGACTCATCCTGGCGGGAGACGAGACGCCCCCCGTGTTACAGGGCGGTCCGCGGTCCGCGGCCGGCACCGCCTCCACCAATGTCTGGCCTATGGCACCTTGGTGAGCACGGGCAGCTCCATGTGCGACTCCTGTCGGTGCAGCACATAGCTGCCGATCTCGGTGGAGGACGACTGCGGCGAGAGCGAGCTGGGCGTCCTGGACCCGCGCCCCGGCGTCCGGATCGACATGGTGGCGGGAGTAATAAGAAGTGTCGTGTGGTGCGGCGGGTGCTGGTTGCCCGGGAATGGCCGTGGAACAATGTGCGACGTCGTGCAGCGGCTAAGCCAGGCCAAGCCTAGCCAGCAGGGGCAGGGCCAGGGCAGGGCCAGGGCCGCGATGCTTCGCGAAGACAGCCAGGCGCAGCCAGGGCCCCGCCGTCGTTAGCGCCGCCGCGACAACAGCTGGGGGAGGGGGTAGTTAACGAGAAGTCAGGAAACGCACGCCGAAAACACGTCGTCTCAGAACCACGAGGAATAGCGAACGCCTCGGCGCGTGCGAAGGGGAAAACCAGTGTCGATGGACGCACTCTTAAGCTAGCCTCGCGCGTGGCCGGGCCGCGTTAGGGGTTGATCAGGACACCTTTGGCCTGGCCGGCCCGGCACTTCCGCGAAATGCCAGGACGGTTGGTTGTTGATCCCCGGGTGCACGTGGCGCGGGGGAGAGAGGGGAGCGGTCATGACGGTCATGAGGGGTGCGAAGGTCACCGCGGCGCCAACTCACGGTGCCATGAAGGGGAGGGGGTCACCCTGCCTTCCCCCCGGAAGGAACTGATGGGCGCGACGCTGCCCCTCGGCGGCTTTGCGACTATAAGACGGCACCGCGTTGTGGCGTCGCGGCAAAGCTGCTTAAGTCAAGTCAAGTGCGCAGTGCATAGCGGGAGCAGCCGATCCCCTCCCACGTGGACGGGCCTTGCCTGCAGGACTCGACGACTAAACACCACCATGTCAGCGACGCAGCCGCCGAGGGTACAGGTGAGGGCAGGACTCTAGTACACTGCTGGGCGACTCAGTGAGCAGTACATATCCGGCTTCGGGAGCATCGCCAGGTGGCCACCCCGCTCCGTCCGCGTTCAGTTGTCCTGTCGCGATTCACCCTGCACTTGACTTTGGTTTGCTGTTTTAACTTTCCGATAGTATCTGCGTTAAATCCGCGATCGCGTGCGTTTTGCAGCGACAGTCGTGGATCCTTGCATCGCCACTGCTCTTCTTGGTGCTGCTGGCGAGCTGTGCCGCCGGCAGCGACGTCAGCATCAGCAGCGTCAGCAGCAGCCGACCCAGGCCGCAGGCCATCGGCTTCGGCATCGGCGACTACGAGTACCTGTACGACGAGCTGCCGAGGGAGCACCTGGGACGCCTGCGCCGCGCCACCGCCGAGGCCGCGGACGCCTCCGAGAAGGCCGTCGAGGCTTACAGGGAGGCCGCGGAGGCCCTGAAGGAGAAGCAGCCCCCCACAGGAGCACGTGCAGCATGTTCCAGCTAACGCACCACGTGCACCCCAAGCCGCCGGCGCCGACTCGGCGATCCAGCGCGTGCCTGGGCCCCGAGTGGAGGCCGGCGCCGAGGTTCCAGCAGCCGCTGCACCAGTGCCAGTACCAGCAGCCCAGCAAGACCAGGCACCTGCACCTGCGGCACTTCAACCCAGTGCACGCGTTCAAGTCCCTGAGGAAGTCCATCCGGCGGAACAAGCACCAGAAGGCGTACCAGCCGCTGTTCCCGCCGCTAAGTGAGTCAGGAGGGGATAAGCAAGCCACTCCCTGCCCGAGGGGTGCCTGCTCTCGACTGCAGGCGTCTGGCAGGCAGCTCTATGGGGTTTCGTAATCGTTTTGGCATCCCAATTTTGCAGGCTAGCCAACGAGTCGAAAGAGCCCAAGGAGGACATGGAGACGTCCAACTTCTTCTGGGGACTGGGCCCCGTCTACCCACACTTATACGTTTACCGGAGAGTCCCACATCTTGTTCCTCTGCACGGCTGGAGCCCTTACCACGCCTATTACATAACTCATCCCAGTTCTAGATAAACATTGTGCTCGCTGTATTTATAAAACCATATAAAAATACAATAAATAAATTATGCTATTTTTAATGTGCTTTTTTGTCTTTTAATACTCAAACAACGAAGAAATTAATTCCTAGTATCAACGAGGAGATTGTAACCACAAACATCTGAGTTTATACAGTCAATATATATTTGATGTAGAGGTTAAAAACACAAAGGTTACAACAGCAACGGTTGAGTCAATAAAAACAAGTATTTCTGTACACAGCTACTTACACTACATACATTCTTAACAAATTTTAAAAAAATCAAACAAGCTCCTAGTAGGAGATAATGAGTAAATACAGTACATTATAAAAACAGTTTAAGAAAATTAGGAAAAAAAAAAAAGTTGAAGAAAACTATCTTAAAATGTTTAAAACTCCTGAATTATTTTTTTTACAATAATTCCCAAATATAAGTATATACAGAGCAGTGAATGCACAAGAAAATGAAACTTTGAAATTCTCAGATACCTTTTCAAGGCTTAAAGGCCACCCTGTGTTTCTTTAATCATCTTGAACCCAAGATGTAGCCTCCCTGTGCCATCTGATGGACCCAAAACTATCACATTAACATAAGTAAATAACTCAAAATTTAAAAGGAATGATGCAGTAACAGGTATTTCAAACATTAAAGACATTCTTATCAGACCAACAACTATACTAGTTAAGAACACAATGATGAGTCACACCATTGAGCAATAATCAGTTTCAATACAAGTGATGGATGCAAGGTACATGGTTTTTCTCAAGCAACTCATAAAAAACAATTCTAAAGGATAGGGCCAACACTGCTCTTATAAAGTCCTGCCAAAACTTTAGCAGCCAGGAAAATCATTTCTCGACGGGACACCCCTGTTAAAGCTTGGTGCCACTCCGAGTGATGGACTTGAAGATTGTTTGCCATGATGCTGCCCACTGTTACTCCAAGACCAGACCACCGAAGTGGGTACTCTGCTGGCGTGTCCTCTTGAGCCAATGCAACCACAGCTGCAGGGACAGGGGTAAGCTGTGTGAAAGTTTCAAGGGTGATTCCTCTTGCTGGATCATTCAGCAGAAGTACACCAACATCAAACCACCTGGAAATGAAAATTGGCTTATGTAGTCATTGTAACCAAACCAAACAAGTTGAATATGTAAAAGCAACTTACTTGTTTTCACCAATTTCAACCAAGAAGTTTTCAACAGCTAAAACAGTTTGCTCAACAGCAATATTGTGAGTGGTGCGCAGAGCAGAAATTCTTTCCTCTGCAGCCTTCACTCCGGCCGCAAATCCTACCGGCTGTGCAGCTGCCGCTGTGGTAGTATTGACTGGTAAGCCCCTTTAAAGAGAAGAAAACAATACAAGATTACCAGCATCTCAAAATTAGCTGGAACAATCAACAGAAGACAATCACACACGTACGTCACAGTGGCTTTTCCAAAAACAATCTGGAATGCTTCTCGTATGGGACACACTTTCACTTCCTTATCTGAAGCAACAACAATGTCCACTGCACCACCAGAGTCTAAAGAGTGAGAAAACAAAGTTATAAAATCATCTATTTAAAAATAATAATATTGTGAATTTAACTCAGCTGGGGGGAAAACTTCTTACAAAGAAACTCTTTCATTTGAGGATCTAGAGTGGTTATCATAGAGTTCATGGAGTTCTTGGCTTTTTCTGTGACTCGGGACAATATTCCAGCACTTCCACCGACAGCTCCCTTGACCCATCCCAGAAGTTGGCTGCTGACTCCCGCATTGGCATCACCTTCCAGAGCACTGTCAACTGTGCTGAGAGACGCATCACTTCCCTTACTAGCAGGAATCACAGGACTGCAAATTAGAAAGAAAAATACTGTGACACATAATACCAAAATTAATCGCACATTTCTAGATACCATTTAAATCATTTACCTGAAAGTTTTAGGATAAAAAGCACTGGCTGTAGGGTTGTAAGCAGGTGAGGCGGAAGAGTTGTTAGGGTCTGTAGTTAGCCCTGCAGATGTTGAGTTTAAAGTGTTTGCACTGCTGGAGGGTAACATGGAAGATGATTCAATAAAACTGGGGAGTGCAGATGGTGGTTCAACAACGAGTGGACTAGGCATGGTGGGTGGAACCAGTGACGCACTGGTAGGAACTTCTGCAAATGAAAACGTTTGTTTTTAAATATATCAATTAGTCACAATTCAATTAATAAAAATTAACTGTAAAAATGAAAATAAAAACATTAAAACCAAGTTTAGAGAAGTGTGACGAAGATAACATAAAGCAACAAGGTTTCGTTTGCCACAAGCAGAGTATGATAGCAGAAGGCACTTGGCAACATTTAAGATGATTCGAGATCGTTTCAAAATGAAAATATGAAATGACAATAAAGAGCATGCTTACCTTGTCTCAGTGCGTTATCAACAAGAGAGATTCCTTCCAGTTTTCGTTCCACGAATTCGAACGAAGCCTCGCCATTTGAGTCATCTTGCATCATTACAAAACTAATGAAATTACAGAACTAAAGATTAATTTGTTCTAGATTTATATCAATAACCTATTTATTTCAGATGCAACAGCTGATAAAATGGAATATTTACAACCCAAAGATACAGTAGACGACACAAGAAAAAACCACACAAGGACTTTCTTCTTCTTCCATCGACAACCAGGTTCAACAATCTCTGAAACCAAACTACCCCTTTTTTCCTAGATCTTTTTCAATCCATAGAAAAAATGGTTCATTTGTTACATCTCGCTTATTTATAAAAGGAAATATTACTTACCTCTTTTTTCTTGGAGGAAAGTCTTTAATTTTACCGTTTTAATCATCATTTTGAAAATCTGCGGAAATTAAGCATGGAAAGGTTG
>JAQQBG010000993.1:0-26404 GCA_032199755.1 Ambrosia artemisiifolia | reverse complement strand
GTTCTTAGGCCATAAAAACTGAGTCTGGAAGCTGCAGAGTAGCGTAATTACTCACCAAATTGACGCGTGAATCGATTTAAAAATATCACGTTTTCTGCTAAAAATGGAAAGTGGTGTGAAAATGGGCCCGTCCCTCCGAAAACTAAAATTCGATTTTTTTTGCCAAAACGTGTTCTTAGGCCATAAAAACTGAGTCTGGAAGCTGCAGAGTAGCGTAATTACTCACCAAATTGATGCGTGAATCGATTTAAAAATCGCACGTTTTCTGCTAAAAATAGAAAGTGGTGTGAAAATGGGCCAGCACCTCCGAAAACCAAAATTTGATTTTTTTTTGCCAAACCGTGTTCTTAGGCCATAAAAACTGAGTCTGGAAGCTGCAGAGTAGCGTAATTACTCAACAAATTGACGCGTGAATCGATTTAAAAAGCGCACGTTTTCTGCTAAAAATTGAAAGTGGTGTGAAAATGGGCCCGTCCCTCCGAAAACCAAAATTCGATTTTTTTTGCCAAAACGTGTTCTTAGGCCATAAAAACTGAATCTGGAAGCTGCAGAGTAGCGTAATTACTCACCAAATTGACGCGTGAATCGATTTAAAAATAGCACGTTTTCTGCTAAAAATGGAAAGTGGTGTGAAAATGGGCCCGTCCCTCCGAAAACCAAAATTCGATTTTTTTTTCCAAAACGTGTTCTTAGGCCCTAAAAACTGAGTCTGTAAGCTGCAGAGTAGCGTAATTACTCACCAAATTGACGCGTGAATCGATTTAAAAATCGCACGTTTTCTGCTAAAAATGGAAAGTGGTGTGAAAATAGGCCCGTACCTCCGAAAACCAAAATTCGATTTTTTTTTTCCAAAACGTGTTCTTAGGCCCTAAAAACTGAGTCTGTAAGCTGCAGAGTAGCGTAATTACTCACCAAATTGACGCGTGAATCGATTTAAAAATCGCACGTTTTCTGCTAAAAATGGAAAGTGGTGTGAAAATGGGCACGCACCTCCGAAAACCAAAATTCGATTTTTTTATTCAAAACGTGTTCTTAGGCCCTAAAAACTGAGTCTGTAAGCTGCAGAGAAGCGTAATTACTCACCAAATTGACGCGTGAATCGATTTAAAAATAGCACGTTTTCTGCTAAAAATGGAAAGTGGTGTGAAAATGGGCCCGTCCCTCCGAAAACCAAAATTCGGTTTTTTTTTGCCAAAACGTGTTCTTAGGCCATAAAAACTGAGTCTGGAAGCTGCAGAGTAGCGTAATTACTCACCAAATTGACGCGTGAATCGATTTAAAAATCGCACGTTTTCTGCTAAAAATGGAAAGTGGTGTGAAAATGGGCCCGTCCCTCCGAAAACTAAAATTCGATTTTTTTTGCCAAAACGTGTTCTTAGGCCATAAAAACTGAGTCTGGAAGCTGCAGAGTAGCGTAATTACTCACCAAATTGATGCGTGAATCGATTTAAAAATCGCACGTTTTCTGCTAAAAATGGAAAGTGGTGTGAAAATGGGCCAGCACCTCCGAAAACCAAAATTTGATTTTTTTTGCCAAACCGTGTTCTTAGGCCATAAAAACTGAGTCTGGAAGCTGCAGAGTAGCGTAATTACTCACCAAATTGACGCGTGAATCGATTTAAAAATAGCACGTTTTCTGCTAAAAATGGAAAGTGGTGTGAAAATGGGCCCATCCCTCCGAAAACCAAAATTCGGTTTTTTTTGCCAAAACGTGTTCTTAGGCCATAAAAACTGAGTCTGGAAGCTGCAGAGTAGCGTAATTACTCACCAAATTGACGCGTGAATCGATTTAAAATCGCACGTTTTCTGCTAAAAATGGAAAGTGGTGTGAAAATGGGCCCGTCCCTCCGAAAACTAAAATTCGATTTTTTTTGCCAAAACGTGTTCTTAGGCCATAAAAACTGAGTCTGGAAGCTGCAGAGTAACGTAATTACTCACCAAATTTATGCGTGAATCGATTTAAAAATCGCACGTTTTCTGCTAAAAATGGAAAGTGGTGTGAAAATGGGCCAGCACCTCCGAAAACCAAAATTTGATTTTTTTTTGCCAAACCGTGTTCTTAGGCCATAAAAACTGAGTCTGGAAGTTGCAGAGTAGCGTAATTACTCACCAAATTGACGCGTGAATCGATTTAAAAATCGCACGTTTTCTGCTAAAATGGAAAGTGGTGTGAAAATAGGCCCGTACCTCCGAAAACCAAAATTCGATTTTTTTTGCCAAAACGTGTTCTTAGGCCATAAAAACTGAGTCTGGAAGCTGCAGAGTAGCGTAATTACTCCAAAAATTGACGCGAGAATCGATTTAAAAAGCGCACGTTTTCTGCTAAAAATGGAAAGTGGTGTGAAAATGGGCCCGTCCCTCCGAAAACCAAAATTCGATTTTTTTTGCCAAAACGTGTTCTTAGGCCATAAAAACTGAGTCTGGAAGCTGCAGAGTAGCGTAATTACTCACCAAATTGACGCGTGAATCGATTTAAAAATATCACGTTTTCTGCTAAAAATGGAAAGTGGTGTGAAAATGGGCCCGTCCCTCCGAAAACTAAAATTCGATTTTTTTTGCCAAAACGTGTTCTTAGGCCATAAAAACTGAGTCTGGAAGCTGCAGAGTAGCGTAATTACTCACCAAATTGATGCGTGAATCGATTTAAAAATCGCACGTTTTCTGCTAAAAATAGAAAGTGGTGTGAAAATGGGCCAGCACCTCCGAAAACCAAAATTTGATTTTTTTTTGCCAAACCGTGTTCTTAGGCCATAAAAACTGAGTCTGGAAGCTGCAGAGTAGCGTAATTACTCAACAAATTGACGCGTGAATCGATTTAAAAAGCGCACGTTTTCTGCTAAAAATTGAAAGTGGTGTGAAAATGGGCCCGTCCCTCCGAAAACCAAAATTCGATTTTTTTTGCCAAAACGTGTTCTTAGGCCATAAAAACTGAATCTGGAAGCTGCAGAGTAGCGTAATTACTCACCAAATTGACGCGTGAATCGATTTAAAAATAGCACGTTTTCTGCTAAAAATGGAAAGTGGTGTGAAAATGGGCCCGTCCCTCCGAAAACCAAAATTCGATTTTTTTTTCCAAAACGTGTTCTTAGGCCCTAAAAACTGAGTCTGTAAGCTGCAGAGTAGCGTAATTACTCACCAAATTGACGCGTGAATCGATTTAAAAATAGCACGTTTTCTGCTAAAAATGGAAAGTGGTGTGAAAATGGGCCCGTCCCTCCGAAAACCAAAATTCGATTTTTTTTTCCAAAACGTGTTCTTAGGCCCTAAAAACTGAGTCTGTAAGCTGCAGAGTAGCGTAATTACTCACCAAATTGACGCGTGCATCGATTTAAAAATAGCACGTTTTCTGCTAAAAATGGAAAGTGGTGTGAAAATGGGCCCGTCCCTCCGAAAACCAAAATTCGGTTTTTTTTGCCAAAACTTGTTCTTAGGCCATAAAAACTGAGTCTGGAAGCTGCAGAGTAGCGTAATTACTCACCAAATTGACGCGTGAATCGATTTAAAAATCGCACGTTTTCTGCTAAAAATGGAAAGTGGTGTGAAAATGGGCACGCACCTCCGAAAACCAAAATTCGATTTTTTTTTGCCAAAACGTGTTCTTAGGCCATAAAAACTGAGTCTGGAAGCTGCAGAGTAGCGTAATTACTCACCAAATTGACGCGTGAATCGATTTAAAAATCGCACGTTTTCTGCTAAAAATGGAAAGTGGTGTGAAAATGGGCCCGTCCCTCCGAAAACCAAAATTCGGTTTTTTTTTGCCAAAACGTGTTCTTAGGCCATAAAAACTGAGTCTGGAAGCTGCAGAGTAGCGTAATTACTCCATAAATTGACGCGAGAATCGATTTAAAAAGCGCACGTTTTCTGCTAAAAATGGAAAGTGGTGTGAAAATGGGCCCGTCCCTCCGAAAACCAAAATTCGATTTTTTTTGCCAAAACGTGTTCTTAGGCCATAAAAACTGAGTCTGGAAGCTGCAGAGTAGCGTAATTACTCACCAAATTGACGAGTGAATCGATTTAAAAATATCACGTTTTCTGCTTAAAATGGAAAGTGGTGTGAAAATGGGCCCGTCCCTCCGAAAACTAAAATTCGATTTTTTTTTGCCAAAACGTGTTCTTAGGCCATAAAAACTGAGTCTGGAAGCTGCAGAGTAGCGTAATTACTCACCAAATTGATGCGTGAATCGATTTAAAAATCGCACGTTTTCTGCTAAAAATAGAAAGTGGTGTGAAAATGGGCCAGCACCTCCGAAAACCAAAATTTGATTTTTTTTTGCCAAACCGTGTTCTTAGGCCATAAAAACTGAGTCTGGAAGCTGCAGAGTAGCGTAATTACTCAACAAATTGACGCGTGAATCGATTTAAAAAGCGCACGTTTTCTGCTAAAAATTGAAAGTGGTGTGAAAATGGGCCCGTCCCTCCGAAAACCAAAATTCGATTTTTTTTGCCAAAACGTGTTCTTAGGCCATAAAAACTGAATCTGGAAGCTGCAGAGTAGCGTAATTACTCACCAAATTGACGCGTGAATCGATTTAAAAATAGCACGTTTTCTGCTAAAAATGGAAAGTGGTGTGAAAATGGGCCAGCACCTCCGAAAACCAAAATTTGATTTTTTTTGCCAAACCGTGTTCTTAGGCCATAAAAACTGAGTCTGGAAGCTGCAGAGTAGCGTAATTACTCACCAAATTGACGCGTGAATCGATTTAAAAATAGCACGTTTTCTGCTAAAAATGGAAAGTGGTGTGAAAATGGGCCCATCCCTCCGAAAACCAAAATTCGGTTTTTTTTGCCAAAACGTGTTCTTAGGCCATAAAAACTGAGTCTGGAAGCTGCAGAGTAGCGTAATTACTCACCAAATTGACGCGTGAATCGATTTAAAAATCGCACGTTTTCTGCTAAAAATGGAAAGTGGTGTGAAAATGGGCCCGTCCCTCCGAAAACTAAAATTCGATTTTTTTTGCCAAAACGTGTTCTTAGGCCATAAAAACTGAGTCTGGAAGCTGCAGAGTAACGTAATTACTCACCAAATTTATGCGTGAATCGATTTAAAAATCGCACGTTTTCTGCTAAAAATGGAAAGTGGTGTGAAAATGGGCCAGCACCTCCGAAAAACCAAAATTTGATTTTTTTTTGCCAAACCGTGTTCTTAGGCCATAAAAACTGAGTCTGGAAGTTGCAGAGTAGCGTAATTACTCACCAAATTGACGCGTGAATCGATTTAAAAATCGCACGTTTTCTGCTAAAAATGGAAAGTGGTGTGAAAATAGGCCCGTACCTCCGAAAACCAAAATTCGATTTTTTTTGCCAAAACGTGTTCTTAGGCCATAAAAACTGAGTCTGGAAGCTGCAGAGTAGCGTAATTACTCCAAAAATTGACGCGAGAATCGATTTAAAAAGCGCACGTTTTCTGCTAAAAATGGAAAGTGGTGTGAAAATGGGCCCGTCCCTCCGAAAACCAAAATTCGATTTTTTTTTGCCAAAACGTGTTCTTAGGCCATAAAAACTGAGTCTGGAAGCTGCAGAGTAGCGTAATTACTCACCAAATTGACGCGTGAATCGATTTAAAAATATCACGTTTTCTGCTAAAAATGGAAAGTGGTGTGAAAATGGGCCCGTCCCTCCGAAAACTAAAATTCGATTTTTTTTGCCAAAACGTGTTCTTAGGCCATAAAAACTGAGTCTGGAAGCTGCAGAGTAGCGTAATTACTCACCAAATTGATGCGTGAATCGATTTAAAAATCGCACGTTTTCTGCTAAAAATAGAAAGTGGTGTGAAAATGGGCCAGCACCTCCGAAAACCAAAATTTGATTTTTTTTTGCCAAACCGTGTTCTTAGGCCATAAAAACTGAGTCTGGAAGCTGCAGAGTAGCGTAATTACTCAACAAATTGACGCGTGAATCGATTTAAAAAGCGCACGTTTTCTGCTAAAAATTGAAAGTGGTGTGAAAATGGGCCCGTCCCTCCGAAAACCAAAATTCGATTTTTTTTTGCCAAAACGTGTTCTTAGGCCATAAAAACTGAATCTGGAAGCTGCAGAGTAGCGTAATTACTCACCAAATTGACGCGTGAATCGATTTAAAAATAGCACGTTTTCTGCTAAAAATGGAAAGTGGTGTGAAAATGGGCCCGTCCCTCCGAAAACCAAAATTCGATTTTTTTTTCCAAAACGTGTTCTTAGGCCCTAAAAACTGAGTCTGTAAGCTGCAGAGTAGCGTAATTACTCACCAAATTGACGCGTGAATCGATTTAAAAATAGCACGTTTTCTGCTAAAAATGGAAAGTGGTGTGAAAATGGGCCCGTCCCTCCGAAAACCAAAATTCGATTTTTTTTCCAAAACGTGTTCTTAGGCCCTAAAAACTGAGTCTGTAAGCTGCAGAGTAGCGTAATTACTCACCAAATTGACGCGTGCATCGATTTAAAAATAGCACGTTTTCTGCTAAAAATGGAAAGTGGTGTGAAAATGGGCCCGTCCCTCCGAAAACCAAAATTCGGTTTTTTTTGCCAAAACTTGTTCTTAGGCCATAAAAACTGAGTCTGGAAGCTGCAGAGTAGCGTAATTACTCACCAAATTGACGCGTGAATCGATTTAAAAATCGCACGTTTTCTGCTAAAAATGGAAAGTGGTGTGAAAATGGGCACGCACCTCCGAAAACCAAAATTCGATTTTTTTTTTGCCAAAACGTGTTCTTAGGCCATAAAAACTGAGTCTGGAAGCTGCAGAGTAGCGTAATTACTCACCAAATTGACGCGTGAATCGATTTAAAAATCGCACGTTTTCTGCTAAAAATGGAAAGTGGTGTGAAAATGGGCCCGTCCCTCCGAAAACCAAAATTCGGTTTTTTTTTTGCCAAAACGTGTTCTTAGGCCATAAAAACTGAGTCTGGAAGCTGCAGAGTAGCGTAATTACTCCATAAATTGACGCGAGAATCGATTTAAAAAGCGCACGTTTTCTGCTAAAAATGGAAAGTGGTGTGAAAATGGGCCCGTCCCTCCGAAAACCAAAATTCGATTTTTTTTGCCAAAACGTGTTCTTAGGCCATAAAAACTGAGTCTGGAAGCTGCAGAGTAGCGTAATTACTCACCAAATTGACGAGTGAATCGATTTAAAAATATCACGTTTTCTGCTTAAAATGGAAAGTGGTGTGAAAATGGGCCCGTCCCTCCGAAAACTAAAATTCGATTTTTTTTGCCAAAACGTGTTCTTAGGCCATAAAAACTGAGTCTGGAAGCTGCAGAGTAGCGTAATTACTCACCAAATTGATGCGTGAATCGATTTAAAAATCGCACGTTTTCTGCTAAAAATAGAAAGTGGTGTGAAAATGGGCCAGCACCTCCGAAAACCAAAATTTGATTTTTTTTTGCCAAACCGTGTTCTTAGGCCATAAAAACTGAGTCTGGAAGCTGCAGAGTAGCGTAATTACTCAACAAATTGACGCGTGAATCGATTTAAAAAGCGCACGTTTTCTGCTAAAAATTGAAAGTGGTGTGAAAATGGGCCCGTCCCTCCGAAAACCAAAATTCGATTTTTTTTGCCAAAACGTGTTCTTAGGCCATAAAAACTGAATCTGGAAGCTGCAGAGTAGCGTAATTACTCACCAAATTGACGCGTGAATCGATTTAAAAATAGCACGTTTTCTGCTAAAAATGGAAAGTGGTGTGAAAATGGGCCCGTCCCTCCGAAAACCAAAATTCGATTTTTTTTTCCAAAACGTGTTCTTAGGCCCTAAAAACTGAGTCTGTAAGCTGCAGAGTAGCGTAATTACTCACCAAATTGACGCGTGAATCGATTTAAAAATCGCACGTTTTCTGCTAAAAATGGAAAGTGGTGTGAAAATGGGCCCGTCCCTCTGAAAACTAAAATTCGATTTTTTTTGCCAAAACGTGTTCTTAGGCCATAAAAACTGAGTCTGGATCTGCAGAGTAACGTAATTACTCACCAAATTGATGCGTGAATCGATTTAAAAATCGCACGTTTTCTGCTAAAAATGGAAAGTGGTGTGAAAATGGGCCAGCACCTCCGAAAACCAAAATTTGATTTTTTTTTGCCAAACCGTGTTCTTAGGCCATAAAAACTGAGTCTGGAAGTTGCAGAGTAGCGTAATTACTCACCAAATTGACGCGTGAATCGATTTAAAAATCGCACGTTTTCTGCTAAAAATGGAAAGTGGTGTGAAAATAGGCCCGTACATCCGAAAACCAAAATTCGATTTTTTTTGCCAAAACGTGTTCTTAGGCCATAAAAACTGAGTCTGGAAGCTGCAGAGTAGCGTAATTACTCACCAAATTGACGCGTGCATCGATTTAAAAATAGCACGTTTTCTGCTAAAAATGGAAAGTGGTGTGAAAATGGGCCCGTCAATCCGAAAACCAAAATTCGGTTTTTTTTTGCCAAAACTTGTTCTTAGGCCATAAAAACTGAGTCTGGAAGCTGCAGAGTAGCGTAATTACTCACCAAATTGACGCGTGAATCGATTTAAAAATCGCACGTTTTGTGCTAAAAATGGAAAGTGGTGTGAAAATGGGCACGCACCTCCGAAAACCAAAATTCGATTTTTTTTTTGCCAAAACGTGTTCTTAGGCCATAAAAACTGAGTCTGGAAGCTGCAGAGTAGCGTAATTACTCACCAAATTGACGCGTGAATCGATTTAAAAATCGCACGTTTTCTGCTAAAAATGGAAAGTGGTGTGAAAATGGGCCCGTCCCTCCGAAAACCAAAATTCGGTTTTTTTTTGCCAAAACGTGTTCTTAGGCCATAAAAACTGAGTCTGTAAGCTGCAGAGTAGCGTAATTACTCACCAAATTGACGCGTGAATCGATTTAAAAATAGCACGTTTTCTGCTAAAAATGGAAAGTGGTGTGAAAATGGGCCCGTCCCTCCGAAAACCAAAATTCGATTTTTTTTTTCCAAAACGTGTTCTTAGGCCCTAAAAACTGAGTCTGTAAGCTGCAGAGTAGCGTAATTACTCACCAAATTGACGCGTGCATCGATTTAAAAATAGCACGTTTTCTGCTAAAAATGGAAAGTGGTGTGAAAATGGGCCCGTCCCTCCGAAAACCAAAATTCGGTTTTTTTTGCCAAAACTTGTTCTTAGGCCATAAAAACTGAGTCTGGAAGCTGCAGAGTAGCGTAATTACTCACCAAATTGACGCGTGAATCGATTTAAAAATCGCACGTTTTCTGCTAAAAATGGAAAGTGGTGTGAAAATGGGCACGCACCTCCGAAAACCAAAATTCGATTTTTTTTTTGCCAAAACGTGTTCTTAGGCCATAAAAACTGAGTCTGGAAGCTGCAGAGTAGCGTAATTACTCACCAAATTGACGCGTGAATCGATTTAAAAATCGCACGTTTTCTGCTAAAAATGGAAAGTGGTGTGAAAATGGGCCCGTCCCTCCGAAAACCAAAATTCGGTTTTTTTTTTGCCAAAACGTGTTCTTAGGCCATAAAAACTGAGTCTGGAAGCTGCAGAGTAGCGTAATTACTCCATAAATTGACGCGAGAATCGATTTAAAAAGCGCACGTTTTCTGCTAAAAATGGAAAGTGGTGTGAAAATGGGCCCGTCCCTCCGAAAACCAAAATTCGATTTTTTTTGCCAAAACGTGTTCTTAGGCCATAAAAACTGAGTCTGGAAGCTGCAGAGTAGCGTAATTACTCACCAAATTGACGAGTGAATCGATTTAAAAATATCACGTTTTCTGCTTAAAATGGAAAGTGGTGTGAAAATGGGCCCGTCCCTCCGAAAACTAAAATTCGATTTTTTTTGCCAAAACGTGTTCTTAGGCCATAAAAACTGAGTCTGGAAGCTGCAGAGTAGCGTAATTACTCACCAAATTGATGCGTGAATCGATTTAAAAATCGCACGTTTTCTGCTAAAAATAGAAAGTGGTGTGAAAATGGGCCAGCACCTCCGAAAACCAAAATTTGATTTTTTTTTGCCAAACCGTGTTCTTAGGCCATAAAAACTGAGTCTGGAAGCTGCAGAGTAGCGTAATTACTCAACAAATTGACGCGTGAATCGATTTAAAAAGCGCACGTTTTCTGCTAAAAATTGAAAGTGGTGTGAAAATGGGCCCGTCCCTCCGAAAACCAAAATTCGATTTTTTTTTGCCAAAACGTGTTCTTAGGCCATAAAAACTGAATCTGGAAGCTGCAGAGTAGCGTAATTACTCACCAAATTGACGCGTGAATCGATTTAAAAATAGCACGTTTTCTGCTAAAAATGGAAAGTGGTGTGAAAATGGGCCCGTCCCTCCGAAAACCAAAATTCGATTTTTTTTTCCAAAACGTGTTCTTAGGCCCTAAAAACTGAGTCTGTAAGCTGCAGAGTAGCGTAATTACTCACCAAATTGACGCGTGAATCGATTTAAAAATCGCACGTTTTCTGCTAAAAATGGAAAGTGGTGTGAAAATGGGCCCGTCCCTCTGAAAACTAAAATTCGATTTTTTTTTGCCAAAACGTGTTCTTAGGCCATAAAAACTGAATCTGGAAGCTGCAGAGTAGCGTAATTACTCACCAAATTGACGCGTGAATCGATTTAAAAATAGCACGTTTTCTGCTAAAAATGGAAAGTGGTGTGAAAATGGGCCCATCCCTCCGAAAACCAAAATTCGATTTTTTTTTCCAAAACGTGTTCTTAGGCCCTAAAAACTGAGTCTGTAAGCTGCAGAGTAGCGTAATTACTCACCAAATTGACGCGTGAATCGATTTAAAAATCGCACGTTTTCTGCTAAAAATGGAAAGTGGTGTGAAAATGGGCCCGTCCCTCTGAAAACTAAAATTCGATTTTTTTTGCCAAAACGTGTTCTTAGGCCATAAAAACTGAGTCTGGATCTGCAGAGTAACGTAATTACTCACCAAATTGATGCGTGAATCGATTTAAAAATCGCACGTTTTCTGCTAAAAATGGAAAGTGGTGTGAAAATGGGCCCGTCCCTCCGAAAACTAAAATTCGATTTTTTTTGCCAAAACGTGTTCTTAGGCCATAAAAACTGAGTCTGGAAGCTGCAGAGTAGCGTAATTACTCACCAAATTGATGCGTGAATCGATTTAAAAATCGCACGTTTTCTGCTAAAAATGGAAAGTGGTGTGAAAATGGGCCAGCACCTATGAAAACCAAAATTTGATTTTTTTTTTGCCAAACCGTGTTCTTAGGCCATAAAAACTGAGTCTGGAAGTTGCAGAGTAGCGTAATTACTCACCAAATTGACGCGTGAATCGATTTAAAAATCGCACGTTTTCTGCTAAAAATGGAAAGTGGTGTGAAATGTGGCCCGTACCTCCGAAAACCAAAATTCGATTTTTTTTGCCAAAACGTGTTCTTAGGCCATAAAAACCGAGTCTGGAAGCTGCAGAGTAGCGTAATTACTCACCAAATTGACGCGTGAATCGAATTAAAAATCGCACGTTTTCTGCTAAAAATGGAAAGTGGTGTGAAAATGGGCCCGTCCCTCCGAAAACCAAAATTCGGTTTTTTTTTTTTTTTGCCAAAACGTGTTCTTAGGCCATAAAAACTGAGTCTGGAAGCTGCAGAGTAGCGTAATTACTCACCAAATTGACGCGTGAATCGATTTAAAAAGCGCACGTTTTCTGCTAAAAATGGAAAGTGGTGTGAAAATGGGCCCGTCCCTCCGAAAACCAAAATTCGATTTTTTTTTGCCAAAACGTGTTCTTAGGCCATAAAAACTGAGTCTGGAAGCTGCAGAGTAACGTAATTACTCACCAAATTGACGCGTGAATCGATTTAAAAATAGCACGTTTTCTGCTAAAAATGGAAAGTGGTGTGAAAATGGGCCCGTCCCTCCGAAAACTAAAATTCGATTTTTTTTGCCAAAACGTGTTCTTAGGCCATAAAAACTGAGTCTGGAAGCTGCAGAGTAGCGTAATTACTCACCAAATTGATGCGTGAATCGATTTAAAAATCGCACGTTTTCTGCTAAAAATGGAAAGTGGTGTGAAAATGGGCCAGCACCTCCGAAAACCAAAATTTGATTTTTTTTTGCCAAACCGTGTTCTTAGGCCATAAAAACTGAGTCTGGAAGCTGCAGAGTAGCGTAATTACTCAACAAATTGACGCGTGAATCGATTTAAAAAGCGCACGTTTTCTGCTAAAAATTGAAAGTGGTGTGAAAATGGGCCCGTCCCTCCGAAAACCAAAATTCGATTTTTTTTGCCAAAACGTGTTCTTAGGCCATAAAAACTGAATCTGGAAGCTGCAGAGTAGCGTAATTACTCACCAAATTGACGCGTGAATCGATTTAAAAATAGCACGTTTTCTGCTAAAAATGGAAAGTGGTGTGAAAATGGGCCCGTCCCTCCGAAAACCAAAATTCGATTTTTTTTTCCAAAACGTGTTCTTAGGCCCTAAAAACTGAGTCTGTAAGCTGCAGAGTAGCGTAATTACTCACCAAATTGACGCGTGAATCGATTTAAAAATCGCACGTTTTCTGCTAAAAATGGAAAGTGGTGTGAAAATGGGCCCGTCCCTCTGAAAACTAAAATTCGATTTTTTTTGCCAAAACGTGTTCTTAGGCCATAAAAACTGAATCTGGAAGCTGCAGAGTAGCGTAATTACTCACCAAATTGACGCGTGAATCGATTTAAAAATAGCACGTTTTCTGCTAAAAATGGAAAGTGGTGTGAAAATGGGCCCATCCCTCCGAAAACCAAAATTCGATTTTTTTTTTCCAAAACGTGTTCTTAGGCCCTAAAAACTGAGTCTGTAAGCTGCAGAGTAGCGTAATTACTCACCAAATTGACGCGTGAATCGATTTAAAAATCGCACGTTTTCTGCTAAAAATGGAAAGTGGTGTGAAAATGGGCCCGTCCCTCTGAAAACTAAAATTCGATTTTTTTTTGCCAAAACGTGTTCTTAGGCCATAAAAACTGAGTCTGGATCTGCAGAGTAACGTAATTACTCACCAAATTGATGCGTGAATCGATTTAAAAATCGCACGTTTTCTGCTAAAAATGGAAAGTGGTGTGAAAATGGGCCCGTCCCTCCGAAAACTAAAATTCGATTTTTTTTGCCAAAACGTGTTCTTAGGCCATAAAAACTGAGTCTGGAAGCTGCAGAGTAGCGTAATTACTCACCAAATTGATGCGTGAATCGATTTAAAAATCGCACGTTTTCTGCTAAAAATGGAAAGTGGTGTGAAAATGGGCCAGCACCTATGAAAACCAAAATTTGATTTTTTTTTTGCCAAACCGTGTTCTTAGGCCATAAAAACTGAGTCTGGAAGTTGCAGAGTAGCGTAATTACTCACCAAATTGACGCGTGAATCGATTTAAAAATCGCACGTTTTCTGCTAAAAATGGAAAGTGGTGTGAAATGTGGCCCGTACCTCCGAAAACCAAAATTCGATTTTTTTTGCCAAAACGTGTTCTTAGGCCATAAAAACCGAGTCTGGAAGCTGCAGAGTAGCGTAATTACTCACCAAATTGACGCGTGAATCGAATTAAAAATCGCACGTTTTCTGCTAAAAATGGAAAGTGGTGTGAAAATGGGCCCGTCCCTCCGAAAACCAAAATTCGGTTTTTTTTTTTTTTTGCCAAAACGTGTTCTTAGGCCATAAAAACTGAGTCTGGAAGCTGCAGAGTAGCGTAATTACTCACCAAATTGACGCGTGAATCGATTTAAAAAGCGCACGTTTTCTGCTAAAAATGGAAAGTGGTGTGAAAATGGGCCCGTCCCTCCGAAAACCAAAATTCGATTTTTTTTTGCCAAAACGTGTTCTTAGGCCATAAAAACTGAGTCTGGAAGCTGCAGAGTAACGTAATTACTCACCAAATTGACGCGTGAATCGATTTAAAAATAGCACGTTTTCTGCTAAAAATGGAAAGTGGTGTGAAAATGGGCCCGTCCCTCCGAAAACTAAAATTCGATTTTTTTTTGCCAAAACGTGTTCTTAGGCCATAAAAACTGAGTCTGGAAGCTGCAGAGTAGCGTAATTACTCACCAAATTGATGCGTGAATCGATTTAAAAATCGCACGTTTTCTGCTAAAAATGGAAAGTGGTGTGAAAATGGGCCAGCACCTCCGAAAACCAAAATTTGATTTTTTTTTGCCAAACCGTGTTCTTAGGCCATAAAAACTGAGTCTGGAAGTTGCAGAGTAGCGTAATTACTCACCAAATTGACGCGTGAATCGATTTAAAAATCGCACGTTTTCTGCTAAAAATGGAAAGTGGTGTGAAAAGTGGCCCGTACCTCCGAAAACCAAAATTCGATTTTTTTTGCCAAAACGTGTTCTTAGGCCATAAAAACTAAGTCTGGAAGCTGCAGAGTAGCGTAATTACTCACCAAATTGACGCGTGAATCGATTTAAAAATCGCACGTTTTCTGCTAAAAATGGAAAGTGGTGTGAAAATGGGTCCGTCCCTCCGAAAACCAAAATTCGGTTTTTTTTTTTTGCCAAAACGTGTTCTTAGGCCATAAAAACTGAGTCTGGAAGCTGCAGAGTAGCGTAATTACTCACCAAATTGACGCGTGAATCGATTTAAAAAGCGCACGTTTTCTGCTAAAAATGGAAAGTGGTGTGAAAATGGGCCCGTCCCTCCGAAAACCAAAATTCGATTTTTTTTGCCAAAACGTGTTCTTAGGCCATAAAAACTGAGTCTGGAAGTTGCAGAGTAGCGTAATTACTCACCAAATTGACGCGTGAATCGATTTAAAAATCGCACGTTTTCTGCTAAAAATGGAAAGTGGTGTGAAATGTGGCCCGTACCTCCGAAAACCAAAATTCGATTTTTTTTGCCAAAACGTGTTCTTAGGCCATAAAAACCGAGTCTGGAAGCTGCAGAGTAGCGTAATTACTCACCAAATTGACGCGTGAATCGATTTAAAAATCGCACGTTTTCTGCTAAAAATGGAAAGTGGTGTGAAAATGGGCCCGTCCCTCCGAAAACCAAAATTCGGTTTTTTTTTTTTTTGCCAAAACGTGTTCTTAGGCCATAAAAACTGAGTCTGGAAGCTGCAGAGTAGCGTAATTACTCACCAAATTGACGCGTGAATCGATTTAAAAAGCGCACGTTTTCTGCTAAAAATGGAAAGTGGTGTGAAAATGGGCCGTCCCTCCGAAAACCAAAATTCGATTTTTTTTGCCAAAACGTGTTCTTAGGCCATAAAAACTGAGTCTGGAAGCTGCAGAGTAGCGTAATTACTCACCAAATTGACGCGTGAATCGATTTAAAAATAGCACGTTTTCTGCTAAAAATGGAAAGTGGTGTGAAAATGGGCCCGTCCCTCCGAAAACTAAAATTCGATTTTTTTTGCCAAAACGTGTTCTTAGGCCATAAAAACTGAGTCTGGAAGCTGCAGAGTAGCGTAATTACTCACCAAATTGATGCGTGAATCGATTTAAAAATCGCACGTTTTCTGCTAAAAATGGAAAGTGGTGTGAAAATGGGCCAGCACCTCCGAAAACCAAAATTTGATTTTTTTTTTTTGCCAAACCGTGTTCTTAAGCCATAAAAACTGAGTCTGGAAGTTGCAGAGTAGCGTAATTACTCACCAAATTGACGCGTGAATCGATTTAAAAATCGCACGTTTTCTGCTAAAAATGGAAAGTGGAAAGTGGTGTGAAAATAGGCCCGTACCTCCGAAAACCAAAATTCGATTTTTTTTGCCAAAACGTGTTCTTAGGCCATAAAAACTGAGTCTGGAAGCTGCAGAGTAGCGTAATTACTCACCAAATTGACGCGTGAATCGATTTAAAAAGCGCACGTTTTCTGCTAAAAATGGAAAGTGGAAAGTGGTGTGAAAATAGGCCCGTACCTCCGAAAACCAAAATTCGATTTTTTTTGCCAAAACGTGTTCTTAGGCCATAAAAACTGAGTCTGGAAGCTGCAGAGTAGCGTAATTACTCACCAAATTGACGCGTGAAAATCGATTTAAAAATCGCACGTTTTCTGCTAAAAATGGAAAGTGGTGTGAAAATGGGCCCGTACCTCCGAAAACCAAAATTCGATTTTTTTTCCAAAACGTGTTCTTAGGCCCTAAAAACTGAGTCTGAAAGCTCCAGAGTAGCGTAATTACTCACCAAATTGACGCGTGAATCGATTTAAAAATCGCACGTTTTCTGCTAAAAATGGAAAGTGGTGTGAAAATGGGCCCGTCCCTCCGAAAACCAAAATTCGATTTTTTTTGCCAAAACGTGTTCTTAGGCCATAAAAACTGCGTCTGGAAGCTGCAGAGTAGCGTAATTACTCACCAAATTGACGCGTGAATCGATTTAAAAATAGCACGTTTTCTGCAAAAAATGGAAAGTGGTGTGAAAATGGGCCCGTCCCTCCGAAAACTAAAATTCGATTTTTTTTTGCCAAAACGTGTTCTTAGGCCATAAAAACTGAGTCTGGAAGCTGCAGAGTAGCGTAATTACTCACCAAATTGATGCGTGAATCGATTTAAAAATCGCACGTTTTCTGCTAAAAATGGAAAGTGGTGTGAAAATGGGCCAGCACCTATGAAAACCAAAATTTGATTTTTTTTTTTGCCAAACCGTGTTCTTAGGCCATAAAAACTGAGTCTGGAAGTTGCAGAGTAGCGTAATTACTCACCAAATTGACGCGTGAATCGATTTAAAAATCGCACGTTTTCTGCTAAAAATGGAAAGTGGTGTGAAATGTGGCCCGTACCTCCGAAAACCCAAAATTCGATTTTTTTTGCCAAAACGTGTTCTTAGGCCATAAAAACCGAGTCTGGAAGCTGCAGAGTAGCGTAATTACTCACCAAATTGACGCGTGAATCGATTTAAAAATCGCACGTTTTCTGCTAAAAATGGAAAGTGGTGTGAAAATGGGCCCGTCCCTCCGAAAACCAAAATTCGGTTTTTTTTTTTTTTGCCAAAACGTGTTCTTAGGCCATAAAAACTGAGTCTGGAAGCTGCAGAGTAGCGTAATTACTCACCAAATTGACGCGTGAATCGATTTAAAAAGCGCACGTTTTTCTGCTAAAAATGGAAAGTGGTGTGAAAATGGGCCCGTCCCTCCGAAAACCAAAATTCGATTTTTTTTGCCAAAACGTGTTCTTAGGCCATAAAAACTGAGTCTAGAAGCTGCAGAGTAGCGTAATTACTCACCAAATTGACGCGTGAATCGATTTAAAAATAGCACGTTTTCTGCTAAAAATGGAAAGTGGGTGTGAAAATGGGCCCGTCCCTCCGAAAACCAAAATTCGATTTTTTTTGCCAAAACGTGTTCTTAGGCCATAAAAACTGAGTCTAGAAGCTGCATAGTAGCGTAATTACTCACCAAATTGACGCGTGAATCGATTTAAAAATAGCACGTTTTCTGCTAAAAATGGAAAGTGGTGTGAAAATGGGCCCGTCCCTCCGAAAAACTAAAATTCGATTTTTTTTGCCAAAACGTGTTCTTAGGCCATAAAAACTGAGTCTAGAAGCTGCAGAGTAGCGTAATTACTCACCAAATTGACGCGTGAATCGATTTAAAAAGCGCACGTTTTCTGCTAAAAATGGAAAGTGGTGTGAAAATGGGCCCGTCCCTCCGAAAACTAAAATTCGATTTTTTTTTGCCAAAACGTGTTCTTAGGCCATAAAAACTGAGTCTGGAAGCTGCAGAGTAGCGTAATTTACTAACCAAATTGACGCGTGAATCGATTTAAAAAGCGCACGTTTTCTGCTAAAAATGGAAAGTGGTGTGAAAATGGGCCCGTCCTTCCGAAAACCAAAATTCGATTTTTTTTTGCCAAAACGTGTTCTTAGGTCATAAAAACTGAGTCTGGAAGCTGCAGAGTAGCGTAATTACTCACCAAATTGACGCGTGAATCGATTTAAAAATCGTACGTTTTCTGCTAAAAATGGAAAGTGGTGGGAAAATGGGCCCGTCCCTCCGAAAACCAAAATTCGATTTTTTTTTGCCAAAACGTGTTTCTTAGGCCATAAAAACTGAGTCTGGAAGCTGCAGAGTAGCGTAATTACTCACCAAATTGACGCGTGAATCGATTTAAAAATAGCACGTTTTCTGCTAAAAATGGAAAGTGGTGTGAAAATGGGCCCGTCCCTCCGAAAACTAAAATTCGATTTTTTTTTGCCAAAACGTGTTCTTAGGCCATAAAAACTGAGTCTGGAAGTTGCAGAGTAGCGTAATTACTCACCAAATTGACGCGTGAATCGATTTAAAAATCGCACGTTTTCTGCTAAAAATGGAATGTGGTGTGAAAATGGGCCCGTCCCTCCGAAAACCAAAATTCGGTTTTTTTTTTTGCCAAAATGTGTTCTTAGGCCATAAAAACTGAGTCTGGAAGCTGCAGAGTAGCGTAATTACTCACCAAATTGACGCGTGAATCGATTTAAAAAGCGCACGTTTTCTGCTAAAAATGGAAAGTGGAAAGTGGTGTGAAAATAGGCCCGTACCTCCGAAAACCAAAATTCGATTTTTTTTTGCCAAAACGTGTTCTTAGGCCATAAAAACTGAGTCTGGAAGCTGCAGAGTAGCGTAATTACTCACCAAATTGACGCGTGAATCGATTTAAAAATCGCACGTTTTCTGCTAAAAATGGAAAGTGGTGTGAAAATGGGCCCGTCCCTCCGAAAACCAAAATTCGATTTTTTTTGCCAAAACGTGTTCTTAGGCCATAAAAACTGAGTCTGGAAGTTGCAGAGTAGCGTAATTACTCACCAAATTGACGCGTGAATCGATTTAAAAATCGCACGTTTTCTGCTAAAAATGGAATGTGGTGTGAAAATGGGCCCGTCCCTCCGAAAACCAAAATTCGGTTTTTTTTTGCCAAAATGTGTTCTTAGGCCATAAAAACTGAGTCTGGAAGCTGCAGAGTAGCGTAATTACTCACCAAATTGACGCGTGAATCGATTTAAAAAGCGCACGTTTTCTGCTAAAAATGGAAAGTGGTGTGAAAATGGGCCCGTCCCTCCGAAAACCAAAATTTGATTTTTTTTTTGCCAAAACGTGTTCTTAGGCCATAAAAACTGAGTCTGGAAGCTGCAGAGTAGCGTAATTACTCACCAAATTGACGCGTGAATCGATTTAAAAATAGCACGTTTTCTGCTAAAAATGGAAAGTGGTGTGAAAATAGGCCAGCACCTCCGAAAACCAAAATTTGATTTTTTTTTTTGCCAAACCGTGTTCTTAGGCCATAAAAACTGAGTCTGGAAGCTGCAGAGTAGCGTAATTACTCACTAAATTGACGCGTGAATCGAATTAAAAATCGCACGTTTTTCTGCTAAAAATGGAAAGTGGTGTGAAAATAGGCCCGTACCTCCGAAAACCAAAATTTGATTTTTTTTTTGCCAAAACGTGTTCTTAGGCCATAAAAACTGAGTCTGGAAGCTGCAGAGTAGCGTAATTACTCACCAAATTGACGCTTGAATCGATTTAAAAATCGCACGTTTTCTGCTAAAAATGGAATGTGGTTGTGAAAATGGGCCCGTCCCTCCGAAAACCAAAATTCGAATTTTTTTTGCCAAAACGTGTTCTTAGGCCATAAAAAACTGAGTCTGGAAGCTGCAGAGTAGCGTAATTACTCACCAAATTGATGCGTGAATTGATTTAAAAATCGCACGTTTTCTGCTAAAAATGGAAAGTGGTGTGAAAATGGGCCCGTCCCTCCGAAAACCAAAATTCGATTTTTTTTTGCCAAACGTGTTCTTAGGCCATAAAAACTGAGTCTGGAAGTTGCAGAGTAGCGTAATTACTCACCCAAATTGACGCGTGAATCGATTTAAAAATCGCACGTTTTCTGCTAAAAATGGAATGTGGTGTGAAAATGGGCCCGTCCCTCCGAAAACCAAAAATTCGGTTTTTTTTTTTGCCAAAATGTGTTCTTAGGCCATAAAAACTGAGTCTGGAAGCTGCAGAGTAGCGTAATTACTCACCAAATTGACGCGTGAATCGATTTAAAAAGCGCACGTTTTCTGCTAAAAATGGAAAGTGGAAAGTGGTGTGAAAATAGGCCCGTACCTCCGAAAACCAAAATTCGATTTTTTTTTTGCCAAAACGTGTTCTTAGGCCATAAAAACTGAGTCTGGAAGCTGCAGAGTAGCGTAATTACTCACCAAATTGACGCGTGAATCGATTTAAAAATCGCACGTTTTCTGCTAAAAATGGAATGTGGTGTGAAAATGGGCCCGTCCCCTCCGAAAACCAAAATTCGGTTTTTTTTTTTGCCAAAATGTGTTCTTAGGCCATAAAAACTGAGTCTGGAAGCTGCAGAGTAGCGTAATTACTCACCAAATTGACGCGTGAATCGATTTAAAAAGCGCACGTTTTCTGCTAAAAATGGAAAGTGGTGTGAAAATGGGCCCGTCCCTCCGAAAACCAAAATTTGATTTTTTTTTTTGCCAAAACGTGTTCTTAGGCCATAAAAACTGAGTCTGGAAGCTGCAGAGTAGCGTAATTACTCACCAAATTGACGTTGAATCGATTTAAAAATCGCACGTTTTCTGCTAAAAATGGAATGTGGTGTGAAAAATGGGCCCGTCCCTCCGAAAACCAAAATTCGAATTTTTTTTTGCCAAAACGTGTTCTTAGGCCATAAAAACTGAGTCTGGAAGCTGCAGAGTAGCGTAATTACTCACCAAATTGACGCGTGAATCGATTTAAAAATAGCACGTTTTCTGCTAAAAATGGAAAGTGGTGTGAAAATAGGCCAGCACCTCCGAAAACCAAAATTTGATTTTTTTTTTTTGCCAAACCGTGTTCTTAGGCCATAAAAACTGAGTCTGGAAGCTGCAGAGTAGCGTAATTACTCACTAAATTGACGCGTGAATCGAATTAAAAATCGCACGTTTTCTGCTAAAAATGGAAAGTGGTGTGAAAATAGGCCCGTACCTCCGAAAACCAAAATTTGATTTTTTTTTTGCCAAAACGTGTTTCTTAGGCCATAAAAACTGAGTCTGGAAGCTGCAGAGTAGCGTAATTACTCACCAAATTGACGCTTGAATCGATTTAAAAATCGCACGTTTTCTGCTAAAAAATGGAATGTGGTGTGAAAATGGGCCCGTCCCTCCGAAAACCAAAATTCGAATTTTTTTTGCCAAAACGTGTTCTTAGGCCATAAAAACTGAGTCTGGAAGCTGCAGAGTAGCGTAATTACTCACCAAATTGACGCGTGAATCGATTTAAAAAATAGCACGTTTTCTGCTAAAAATGGAAAGTGGTGTGAAAATAGGCCAGCACCTTCGAAAACCAAAATTTGATTTTTTTTTTTGCCAAACCGTGTTCTTAGGCCATAAAAACTGAGTCTGGAAGCTGCAGAGTAGCGTAATTACTCACCAAATTGATGCGTGAATCGATTTAAAAATCGCACGTTTTCTGCTAAAAATGGAAAGTGGTGTGAAAATGAGCCAGCACCTCCGAAAACCAAAATTTTTTTTTTTTTTTTTTGCCAAACCGTGTTCTTAGGCCATAAAAACTGAGTCTGGAGGCTGCAGAGTAGCGTAATTACTCACCAAATTGACGCGTGAATCGATTTAAAAATCGCACGTTTTCTGCTAAAAATGGAAAGTGGTGTGAAAATGGGCCCGTACCTCCGAAAACCAAAATTCGATTTTTTTTCCAAAACGTGTTCTTAGGCTCTAAAAACTGAGTCTGGAAGCTGCAGAGTAGCGTAATTACTCACCAAATTGACGCGTGAATCGATTTAAAAATCGCACGTTTTCTGCTAAAAATGGAAAGTGGTGTGAAAATGGGCCCGTCCCTCTGAAAACCAAAATTCGATTTTTTTTGCCAAAACGTGTTTCTTAGGCCATAAAAACTGAGTCTAGAAGCAGCAGAGTAGCGTAATTACTCACCAAATTGACGCGTGAATCGATTTAAAAATCGCACGTTTTCTGCTAAAAATAGAAAGTGGTGTGAAAATGGGCCCGTCCCTCCGAAAACGAAAATTCGATTTTTTTTTTGCCAAAACGTGTTCTTAGGCCATAAAAACTGAGTCTGGAAGCTGCAGAGTAGCGTAATTAGTCACCAAATTGACGCGTGAATCGATTTAAAAATTGTACGTTTTCTGCTAAAAATGGAAAGTGGTGTGAAAATAGGCCCGTACCTCCGAAAACTAAAATTCGATTTTTTTTGCCAAAACGTGTTCTTAGGCCATAAAAATTGAGTATGGAGGCTGCAGAGTAGCGTAATTACTCACCAAATTGACGCGTGAATCGATTTAAAAATCGCACGTTTTCTGCTAAAAATGGAAAGTGGTGTGAAAATGGGCCCGTTCCTTCGAAAACCAAAATTCGATTTTTTTTTGCCAAAACGTGTTCTTAGGCCATAAAAAACTGAGTCTAGAAGCTGCAGAGTAGCGTAATTACTCACCAAATTGACGCGTGAATCGATTTAAAAATAGCACGTTTTCTGCTAAAAATGGAAAGTGGTGTGAAAATGGGCCCGTCCCTCCGAAAACTAAAATTCGATTTTTTTGCCAAAACGTGTTCTTAGACCATAAAAACTGAGTCTGGAAGCTGCAGAGTAGCATAATTACTCACCAAATTGATGCGTGAATCGATTTAAAAATAGCACGTTTTCTGCTAAAAATGGAAAGTGGTGTGAAAATAGGCCAGCACCTCCGAAAACCAAAATTTGATTTTTTTTTTCCAAACCGTGTTCTTAGGCCATAAAAACTGAGTCTGGAAGCTGCAGAGTAGCGTAATTACTCACTAAATTGACGCGTGAATCGAATTAAAAATCGCACGTTTTCTGCTAAAAATGGAAAGTGGTGTGAAAATAGGCCCGTACCTCCGAAAACCAAAATTCGAATTTTTTTTTGCCAAAACGTGTTCTTAGGCCATAAAAAACTGAGTCTGGAAGCTGCAGAGTAGCGTAATTACTCACCAAATTGATGCGTGAATCGATTTAAAAATCGCACGTTTTCTGCTAAAAATTGAAAGTGGTGTGAAAATGAGCCAGCACCTCCGAAAACCAAAATTTTTTTTTTTTTTTTTTTGCCAAACCGTGTTCTTAGGCCATAAAAACTGAGTCTGGAAGTTGCAGAGTAGCGTAATTACTCACCAAATTGACGCGTGAATCGATTTAAAAATCGCACGTTTTCTGCTAAAAATGGAATGTGGTGTGAAAATGGGCCCGTCCCTCCGAAAACCAAAATTCGGTTTTTTTTTTTGCCAAAATGTGTTCTTAGGCCATAAAAACTGAGTCTGGAAGCTGCAGGAGTAGCGTAATTACTCACCAAATTGACGCGTGAATCGATTTAAAAAGCGCACGTTTTTCTGCTAAAAATGGAAAGTGGAAAGTGGTGTGAAAATAGGCCCGTACCTCCGAAAACCAAAATTCGATTTTTTTTTGCCAAAACGTGTTCTTAGGCCATAAAAACTGAGTCTGGAAGCTGCAGAGTAGCGTAATTACTCACCAAATTGACGCGTGAATCGATTTAAAAATCGCACGTTTTTCTGCTAAAAATGGAATGTGGTGTGAAAATGGGCCCGTCCCTCCGAAAACCAAAATTCGGTTTTTTTTTGCCAAAATGTGTTCTTAGGCCATAAAAACTGAGTCTGGAAGCTGCAGAGTAGCGTAATTACTCACCAAATTGACGCGTGAATCGATTTAAAAAGCGCACGTTTTCTGCTAAAAATGGAAAGTGGTGTGAAAATGGGCCCGTCCCTCCGAAAACCAAAATTTGATTTTTTTTTTGCCAAAACGTGTTCTTAGGCCATAAAAACTGAGTCTGGAAGCTGCAGAGTAACGTAATTACTCACCAAATTGACGCGTGAATCGATTTAAAAATAGCACGTTTTCTGCTAAAAATGGAAAGTGGTGTGAAAATAGGCCCGTACCTCCGAAAACCAAAATTCGATTTTTTTTTTGCCAAAACGTGTTCTTAGGCCATAAAAACTGAGTCTGGAAGCTGCAGAGTAGCGTAATTACTCACCAAATTGACGCTTGAATCGATTTAAAAATCGCACGTTTTCTGCTAAAAATGGAATGTGGTGTGAAAATGGGCCCGTCCCTCCGAAAACCAAAATTCGAATTTTTTTTTGCCAAAACGTGTTCTTAGGCCATAAAAACTGAGTCTGGAAGCTGCAGAGTAGCGTAATTACTCACCAAATTGACGCGTGAATCGATTTAAAAATAGCACGTTTTCTGCTAAAAATGGAAAGTGGTGTGAAAATAAGCCCGTACCTCCGAAAACCAAAATTCGATTTTTTTTTGCCAAAACGTGTTCTTAGGCCATAAAAACTGAGTCTGGAAGCTGCAGAGTAGCGCAATTACTCACCAAATTGACGCGTGAATCGATTTCAAAATCGCACGTTTTCTGCTAAAAATGGAAAGTGGTGTGAAAATAGGCCCGTACCTCCGAAAACTAAAATTCGATTTTTTTTTGCCAAAACGTGTTCTTAGGCCATAAAAACTGAGTATGGAGGCTGCAGAGTAGCGTTATTACTCACCAAATTGACGCGTGAATCGATTTAAAAATCGCACGTTTTCTGCTAAAAATGGAAAGTGGTGTGAAAATAAGCCCGTACCTCCGAAAACCAAAATTCGATTTTTTTTTGCCAAAACGTGTTCTTAGGCCATAAAAACTGAGTCTGGAAGCTGCAGAGTAGCGCAATTACTCACCAAATTGACGCGTGAATCGATTTCAAAATCGCACGTTTTCTGCTAAAAATGGAAAGTGGTGTGAAAATGGGCCCGTCCCTCCGAAAACCAAAATTCGATTTTTTTTTGCTAAAACGTGTTCTTAGGCCATAAAAAACTGAGTCTAGAAGCTGCAGAGTAGCGTAATTACTCACCAAATTGACGCGTGAATCGATTTAAAAATAGCACGTTTTCGCTAAAAATGGAAAGTGGTGGGAAAATGGGCCCGTCCCTCCGAAAACTAAAATTCGATTTTTTTTTGCCAAACGTGTTCTTAGGCCATAAAAACTGAGTCTGGAAGCTGTAGAGTAGCGTAATTTATCACCAAATTGACGCGTGAATCGATTTAAAAATCGCACGTTTTCTGCTAAAAATAGAAAGTGCTGTGAAAATAGGCCCGTACCTCCGAAAACCAAAATTCGATTTTTTTTTGCCAAAACGTGTTCTTAGGCCATAAAAAACTGAGTCTGGATGCTGCAGAGTAGCGTAATTACTCACCAAATTGACGCGTGAATCGATTTAAAAATCGCACGTTTTCTGCTAAAAATGGAAAGTGGTGTGAAAATGGGCCCGTCCCTCCGAAAACCAAAATTCGATTTTTTTTTTGCCAAAACGTGTTCTTAGGCCATAAAAACTGAGTCTAGAAGCTGCAGAGTAGCGTAATTACTCACCAAATTGACGCGTGAATCGATTTAAAAATAGCACGTTTTTCTGCTAAAAATGGAAAGTGGTGTGAAAATGGGCCCGTCCCTCCGAAAACTAAAATTCGATTTTTTTTTGCCAATACGTGTTCTTAGGCAATAAAAACTGAGTCTGGAAGCTGCAAAGTAGCATAATTACTCACCAAATTGACGCGTGAATCGATTTAAAAATCGCACGTTTTTCTGCTAAAAATTGAAAGTGGTGTGAAAATGGGCCCGTACCTCCGAAAACCAAAATTCGATTTTTTTTCCAAAACGTGTTCTTAGGCCATAAAAACTGAGTCTGGAAGCTGCAGAGTAGCGTAATTACTCACCAAATTGACGCGTGAATCGATTTAAAAATAGCACGTTTTCTGCTAAAATTGGAAAGTGGTGTGAAAATGGGCCCGTCCCTCCCAAAACTAAAATTCGATTTTTTTTGCCAAAACGTGTTCTTAGGCCATAAAAACTGAGTCTGGAAGCTGCAGAGTAGCGTAATTACTCACCAAATTGATGCGTGAATCGATTTAAAAATCGCACGTTTTCTGCTAAAAATGGAAAGTGGTGTGAAAATGGGCCAGCACCTCCGAAAACCAAAATTTGATTTTTTTTTTTGCCAAACCGTGTTCTTAGGCCATAAAAACTGAGTCTGGAAGTTGCAGAGTAGCGTAATTACTCACCAAATTGACGCGTTGAATCGATTTAAAAATCGCACGTTTTCTGCTAAAAATGGAAAGTGGTGTGAAAATAAGCCCGTACCTCCGAAAACCAAAATTCGATTTTTTTTTGCCAAAACGTGTTCTTAGGCCATAAAAACTGAGTCTGGAAGCTGCAGAGTAGCGCAATTACTCACCAAATTGACGCGTGAATCGATTTAAAAATCGCACGTTTTCTGCTAAAAATGGAAAGTGGTGTGAAAATGGGCCCGTACCTCCGAAAACCAAAATTCGATTTTTTTTCCAAAACGTGTTCTTAGGCCCTAAAAACTGAGTCTGGAAGCTGCAGAGTAGCGTAATTACTCACCAAATTGACGCGTGAATCGATTTAAAAATCGCACGTTTTTCTGCTAAAAATGGAAAGTGGTGTGAAAATGGGCCCGTCCCTCCGAAAACCAAAATTCGATTTTTTTTTGCCAAAACGTGTTCTTAGGCCATAAAAACTGAGTCTAG
>JAQQBG010000992.1:20000-26425 GCA_032199755.1 Ambrosia artemisiifolia | reverse complement strand
CATTTCAAAAATTCCTATATGATTTCTAATCGGGAAAGACTAAACACAAGTAAAATCAACAAGAAAACTACAAAGGAATGTTACTAATGGAACATCTAGTAATAAAAAAAGAGGGTCCATTCCTTTTTCTTGGCCTTCAAAGTAAAAATAGATCAATTGCTATCTATTACAAATTTTTTCCTATTTGATCTAATACATACCCTTTCCCAATTGTATCTCTGAAGGAGTTGAGCGATAGTCTATTATACTCTTTATCTTGACGAGGGGTTCAAAAAAAAAGCTTTTTTTCACTTATTCTTTTCTATAAAAAAGGAAATTATCCATCTCAATCTAATAGTGCTCAATCTAATAGTGATTGAATGCCTAAACACTCAGAGATTCTCGCGAGTCTATATATGTAGATTACAGTATAGAAAGAACTTCCCCCAACCAGTAGTTAAATTATCTGCCGGCTATCCAATCAAGACCCAATCTGTAGACATTACATTAGTAGTAGAAAGGAATCGGGAAGTCTTGCTTCGACCATTATAATCTTTCTTTTCATTTATAATATTTCTTTTCATTTTGGATTCAAAGATTTATTTACAAAATACCCAGAACGGGTGTTTAGAATCAACCAAGTATTAACAGTCCCCTTATTCTGTTCTGCTGGGTAAAAATTGGTTGAGTTATAGAACAGAATAAGAGATTTCGATTCGTTTGTTGATGAGGCGGCACCCGATTTGAACTGGGGAAAAAGGATTTGCAGTCCCCCGCCTTACCACTCGGCCATGCCGCCAAAACGATACACAATAGGATCAGGATCAAAAATTCCCTTTTTGGGTTGGATTACTAAATTTTAGTTTATTGTACTTGCATCCCTTTTTTCATCCTTTTTCTAAAATTAGAAAAATTAGAAAAGAAACCCTTTTTCCCCTTTTTATTTCTACCCTTTTATTTCTACCCCTTCAATTGATTGTATAGTATCTCAAAACACACAATGCCAAAAAGCTTCTCCTCACTTTCTATTGAAAAAGAAAATGTATATTTTCACTCAAAAAAACCAAAATTTATGACAAATGGGAACCATTAACTCTTCGTTGACTGAGAATTCGTGAATGATTCTTGGATTTGAATCTAAAATTGGGTTTGCCTAATGACATAAGAAAATACAAATTGATACATACTCAATTGATTCTTTTGAATCAAAAATCCTTCTCAATTTACATTATAACAAAAATGATAAGTCTATGTAAACCCCAGAACGGAAATTGTTACACAGATACAAAATTGGCTATTTAGAGTATGTTGCCTATAAATAAAAAAAGGGAATTTTTTGGAACAAAAAAAGGCCCGGCTGGGTATTGGCCGGGCCAGGCCAAAAGGGCACTTCGAACAAAATAAAAGCAAGAAGGTCTTCTTTATTTCTTTTTCTATTTGGATCTTTCGAGTATCTAAATGGAATTGCTAATTATATAATAACGATAAAGAATGTGAAAGAAATACTTTCTTTAATCCTTACTTGATGTGTAATGTAACATAGTAATTATCTTTTTCAATTGGGAGAGATGGCTGAGTGGACGAAAGCGGCGGATTGCTAATCCGTTGTACGAGTTATTCGTACCGAGGGTTCGAATCCCTCTCTTTCCGTTTCCGTTAATGACTTTCTATTTTTTTATTTCAAATTTAGCAAACCCCTTTTTCTTTTTTTCCTAGTGAAATGTGTGGAATAGCTAAAATAAAATATGAAGAAAATTGTAAAATCAAGCAAGAAAAACGAAATTTTGATTTTATTCTTCACGTCCAGGATTACGTCCTGGATCATTGGATAGGAATCCAAAGATGAAGAGAGAAACAAAGAATATTACTACTGTGTAAACGAAAAGTTTGAGAGTAAGCATTACACAACCTCCAAGATCATTTTTTGAAAAAGAAAAACGAGAAAAGAAAAGATAATAGATCCTCCATTTTTATATCACATATCCTATCTTGACACCAAGAAATGAATTATAGAAATAGAAAAGAATGTTCAGAAATTCAAATGAAGTTGAAATTTTGAATAAGAGTCTTTGATTACCACAAATCACTTTCATACCGACAATTAGATATTGGAAGCGACCCTAAGCTAATAAGGTATGCTAATAAGGTATTTCGCCGGAAAAAGGATTAAAATCGGGAAATGGGGCGAGCCGGATTTCTCGCGGCTATCCGAGAATTTCAATGTTTGAATTGAAGGTTCATACTGTCAGACTTATTTGATCTTATCAATTGTTATCATTATTCTCGAATAAATCATGAATTTTCTAGGATACTATTAAAGATCTTATCGAAAACTTACAGCAGCTTGCCAAACAAAGGCTAAAAGAAAAAAGAACAGGGGTATGACTGGCATAACATCTACGATTGGATTCAAAAAAGCATATGCTTCGGGCAATTTGGCGAAGAAAAGACTACTCGGATAAAGGGCAGAGTTAAGACAGATCAAACTAAAGATATTAAGCATAATAGACATTTTTTTCGTCGAGATAATTGCATTTTGATTGAGTTATTGATATAAGGAAAAATGAAGAAAGTAAGGTAGACAAAAAAATCCTTCTTTTTCCACTCAATCAAAAACCCTCCAATTCTCAAAGGAGAATAGAAGAAATCATACTTTCATACAATATCTTAATTGAATTATATGTAATGATCAATAAATTCAGTTGAATTCTAGATATACACATGTCAAAATTCTAGCAACGAATCTATAATAAATTCTATAAAGGAGAAAGATTTTCTATAGATAGTTGGGCTGGAATTGACGAACACTGAATACCCATATTATTCTTTAATTAGTATTAGTGTCCAATAAAAAGAGAAATGGGGCGTAGCCAAGCGGTAAGGCAACGGGTTTTGGTCCCGCTACTCGGAGGTTCGAATCCTTCCGTCCCAGAGCATATCCCTTGTATCCGAATACTTCTTTTTTGTTCAACAAGGTTCTGTTTCAAGGTCTAATATTGGTCTAATATTGGATAGAATATGATTCCTCTTTCTTTTTTGATTTTGAATGATTCTTTTCGGAATCATATCTTAATTTTTCACAAACTGAACTAAATAGAGTTCAAATTACATGCAAAAGTAACTAAACCCTTTTGTGATCCAGATAAAGATAAGATGGGACATAGATCTGTAGAAAGATTACTTAACCTCAGGTTAAACAAAATATGAAAATACATATAAAAGAGTAAGTGCTTAGCCTATAGGTATGTATTGTTATCCTATTTGAGTGACAAAAAGTCTTTCCATTTTTGTGAAAAAGAATTTGCATCACTAAAATATTCAAATTTAAATATTTAACAATGATATTTCTTTTTCTTGTTCGATCTATTTAGATTATTTGCTTTACATCATTGACAATTCCATTCGAAAAGAAAATTTCTTATGATAATCAAATGGAGTCTTTACTGTAAAACTTGACTCAAATCACGATGTAGAAGTAAGAAACTTTTTCAAGTATAAAGATTTGTAATGATTCTTTATGGATTGAATCTTTGGGAAGTTTGGGGAAGTTGGAATGGGTCAGTCTATCTTATTGAGTCACTTGAAGAGGCAGAGTAAAATAGCATTTTTTTTCTTCGTGTGATTTCTGTTAGTTCTGTTAGTTATGTTATTTCTATATTTAGATTTTTGGATATTTCTGTTAGACATTTTTTGAGATAGAGATTTATAGAAAAAGTTCCATTCATACAAAAAAGCCGGGGTCTTGCTAATATTTCTTCAGAAAAATCTTTATTATTTATTTTATTATTTATGTAGATAAGAAAAAAGAAAAATGACTGTGTCTCTGTACCGACTGAACCAATGACTATTCATGATTCCATAATTGAATCAATTCCATACTGGTTCCAAATTAGAGGAATGTTATGGTAAAACTTCGTTTAAAACGATGTGGTAGAAAGCAACGTGCGACTTGAAGGACACGATCCGGTGTGGATTCTTATTCTTACATCCACCATTTTATATAGGAATGAAGGTGCTCTTGGCTCGACGTCGTTTTTCTATTCTACTAGAACCCCCCTTTTTTTTATTGGGTTGTAATGTAAATAGTTCGTGATGGAGCTCGAGTAGAAAGTATTGATTAATTTCTCAGGGGCAAGGATCTAGGGTTAATGCCAATCAATAAATTGGAACAACTTCGTAAGTATATCTTCGATATAGAAATCGAAAGGATCCGATTCGAGCAAATTTTCATTTGTTGGAACGGCTAAAACTTTTTCGATCCACAGTGTATCGCGCACGAATCAACCATCGGTATGATTCTTTGATAGAAAGAAATCAAAAAAGGGGGTATGTTGCTACCATTTTGAAAGGATTAAGAAGCACCGAAGTAATGTCTAAACCCAATGATTTAAAACCAAGATAAAGGATCCCAGAACAAGGAAACACCACTTCAATTGCCTCACGGATCCAAATAAAGAATCCAAATATATTTGAAATGAGACGAAAAAGGGGGGGGTTAAAGACCACTCAAAAAAAGAAAAATATGAATTTCTTAAAATCTTAATTTCTTTAAGATATTTGAGAATTATTGAACTTGAGTTATGAGTACAAATGATTTTTTTTTTCAGGAAGGAAGCTAAATAAAAAGGACTATGAGTTAAATTATAGACTAATTTATTTTACGGATTCCTTTACTATTTATTCTAATTTTATCCATAGACAAAACTTCGAATCATTTTTGATCGAGCCGTACGAGGAGAAAACTTCTTATACGGTTCTAGGGGGGGTTCTTTTTCATCTACATCTATCCCGATGAGCCGTCTATCGAATCGTTGCAATTGATGTTCGATCTCGAAGAGAAGGAAGAGATCTTCGGAAAGTGGGTTTTTATGATCCTATCAATAATCAAACTTCTTTAAACGTTCCCGCGATTCTCTATTTCCTTGAAAAAGGCGCTCAGCCTACAGGAACTGTTCAGGATATTTTAAAAAAGGCAGAGGTTTTTAAGGAACTTTGCCCTAATCAAACGAAATTCAATTAACTTAAGGAAATAAAAACTAAGGATAGGATAGTGATTTCTATATCATTTTGGATATCTTTTCTATACTATGTTTTTTTATTTCCTTCTTTTCTTGCTCTATTCGTATCTATTTATCATTGCTTTTGTAGAATCTTTTTCTAAGGAAACCTTATTTGATGGATCCTTACAAAATAGAAAATGATGTCATTACCTGCAACCTGCAATCCGGTGGTTTTCATTCGAACTCTAATACCAAGTAAGAAACAAGGAATCGAAGTTCTTTATTCGACTGATTATATTATATATGGATTCAATACACTATTGATTGCATAAATCCTTTTTCTACTTTTTCTTTATTTATTCTCCATCTAAACTAAAAACCTAAAAATTTTAGTATATATGCGTATGCAGTGCCAATCCAACACAAGTCTTTTTTTTTTTTTTTTTTTTTTTTTTACTATTATTTCAATTTTAGTTCTTGTATTTTTTCTATCGTATTCTTTTATTAACCTTTATATTGACAATATTGTATCGAACAAATATAATTCATCGTGATAAGCAGCTCTATTTATTTCCGTCCCGTAGGTTTTCTTTTTTACCTGTTGATTCAAATGATGGGTTCGTTGGATTAGCTTTGCTACTCGGATTTTTTATTGAAAAAGTGGATAACATAGAAATAGAAATAGGGGATGGTCCAGCATTTTTTACATTTTTTTATTTCTTTTTTTTATCGGGAAATTTTTTATTTTTTCATCTGATTTAGTCATTTTTATGTTCCAAATAGATTAAAAATTTTTTTAGATATTTTTTTTATTTCGTAGATTAATGCTTTGATTTAATCATTTTGTTTTATTCTGATTGTATCTACATACACTTTTTCTATTTGGGTTGCTAACTCAACGGTAGAGTACTCGGCTTTTAAGTGCGGCTAGGATCTTTTACACATTTAGATGAAGCGAGGGATTCGTCCATACCATCGGTAAAGTTTGGAAGACCACGACTGATCCTGAAAGGGAATGAATGGAAAAAATAGCATGTCGTATCAATTAAGAGTTCTGAGAATATTTTATTCTTTCCGGCTCGATACAAAGCCTTCATTTAAAATTGAAATTATTCAAAGGGAGCAAATCGAAGTCAATTTCAAGTTGGGTCGAATTAATAAATGGATAGGGCCCCATGGCTTCAATTCATTTCATTTTTATTATAGGGAAAGAAAAAGCAACGAGCTTCCGTTCTTAATTTGAATGATTACCCGATCTAATTAGACGTTAAAAAAAGATTAGTACCCAATACGGGAAGGCTTTCTCCCAGGAATGTATTCTTGATTTTTGAATGAATCCTAAATATTACCACTCTCCATTCCACAATGGAGAAGTATGTGTATCAGAAACAGTATATTGATTCAAAAATTTCCAAAATCAAAAGAGCGATTGGGTTGAAAAAAGTA
>JAQQBG010000067.1:67500-70000 GCA_032199755.1 Ambrosia artemisiifolia | reverse complement strand
GCTGAATGCCATGATGGGTACGACATGAGGATTCTCATCTCATACCCATCATGGCGGCCAGCCATGGGCACCACTGCCCGAAGGCAATGTTAACCCATGGCTGATTGCCATGATGGGTAGAACATGAGAATTCTCATCTCATACCCATCATGGCGGTCATGGGCACCGATGCCCGAAGGCAACGATATCCCATGACGTCCTCGAAGCGGCCAGCCATGGGCACCATTGCCCGAAGGCAATGATAACCCATGGCTGAATGCCATGATGGAGACGACATGAGGATTCTCATCTCATACCCATCATGGCGGTCCATCTTGTGGTGTATCAGGTCAAGGCTTGGGCGTGCCAACACACTTTATCACCCACAATGTTTTCACATGCTTTGATCCTGCCAACAAGATGGTCTGCTAGTGCTAGTTCAAGAGAGGGGCCGCACTAGCTTGGCCAAGACACCTTACCCCCCTATATATACATTCTGCACAAAAAGTAAAGTGACAGGAACAGACATTAATTTTTTGAGGAATGATAATTTTTTGAAGGCATGCCCATTGTAGGCCATCGTCAAGCCATCGTTCTAGTCGTCGTGTGGGAAACAAGCATAATTCAAGGCAACATGGCTTGTCTACTAGGCAACATGGTGCACAATGTGGGGCGTCTTTGCCAAGCATCCATCAATTCACTAGCAAACGTGCTTACAACTAGGCATGATGTGGGGCATTTACAAGGCACGAGGCTAGATTTCTAGGCAACATGGCTTGGGGAGACACACCTCGTGCTACAATAGGCTTGAAACCTCTCATCTCGTATGCCCTCACTAGCCTTAGTCGGGCACTGGGGTTGCTCAAGCCCCATGTCTCCCTTATATATACATATTTCACAAAAAGCATTGTGACAGGAACAGACATTAAATTTTCGAGGATTGATAATTTTCGAGGTTTGCTGCTCGTTGGGCCTATGTACACGAGTCGTTGTGCGAGAAACCAAGTCGTTGGGCAACATTCCTAGGCAACGTGGGCAGGAGGGGCACTTGGTTCTCGAGTTCGTGGCTTGCTTGGGGAAATTTAGCTTGTGTACAAGGCCTTGGCAGCCTTGTTTCTCGGCCAACAAGGCCTCCTTGGGCGCTGCCAAGCCTCACCCAGGCAAGCCCTTCCCAACACACACCCCTCCCCTATATATACATATTGCACAAAAAGTTAAGTTTCAGGAATAGACATTAATTTTTTGAGGAATGATAATTTTTTGAGACCCTATCAAAAACCCATCAAACGACGTCGGATTGGCACGAAATTTTGCGTGGTGCCTCGGGGCAATGTTTTAAGATGTTCGGAACCGGAAAATTCTGGGTTCGGGTCCCGTGGGCCCGTGGGCCGGGCTCGGTCGGCCCCGGACCTTTATTCGTTATGTAATCATCGTAAACCCATCAAACGACGTCGGATCGCCACGAAACTTTACGTGGGTGTTCTAGGGGCTAACCAGAGACGTTTGGTGTCACGGTCCGCCTTGATCGGGTCAGCCCGTTGACCGGGCCATTGACGGTGCGCCGGACTATGTGATTGGCCCTAAACCATATCAAACGATCTAGGATCGCCATGAAACTTTGTGTGAGCCTTCGAAATAACGAAATAAAAGGGTCCCGTAAAAATACTTTGCTTTCGGGTCCGTGGGCCCGCGGGCCGGTCATCCATCCAACGCCCGGTGTTCTCCGAAACACCACCGAACGACGCCTAATCGCCACGAAACTTTGCGTGCTTGCTCGCGGGCATGGTTAGAGTTGATTAGTGTCATCGTATCATGTTTTCGGGTAAAATAGTTTAACGGGTTGTGTTCGGGCCCGTTGGCCCTTTCGATCGTATTCGAGCCCGTTGTACTCGGGCAACATCCTGGAACAATGTGGGGACTTAGGCAAAGGCATCGTGGTTAGTTTACTAGGCCAGCCTCTTATTGCGTGGTCGCTCACCGACCTTGAAAGGACCCAAGGGTGTGTCAGTCTAAGGCATCGTGGTCAGTTCCTTAGGCAACGATGTGGGGCTTGGGCAAGGGACAAGGCATGGTTTCCTGGCAACATCCTGGAACAACGTGTGGCTTAGGCAAAGGCACACTATGCTTGCTCACAGTGCATCGTGGTTAGTTTACTAGGCCAGCCTCTTGTTTCCTGGTCGCTCACCAACACTGAAAGGACACATGGTGTGTCATTCAAAGGCATCATGGTCAGTTTCTTAGGCAACGAGGTGGGGCTTGGGCAAGGGACACTATGCTTGTTCACAGTGCATCGTGGTCAGAATTTACTTTGCCAGCCTCTTGTTGCCTGGTCGCTTACCAATCCTGAAAGGACCCATGGTGTGTCAATCAAAGGCATCGTGGTCAGTTCCTTAGGCAACGATGTGGGGCTTGGCAAGGGACAAGGCATGGTTGTATGGCAACATCCTGGAACAAAGTGGGGCTTAGGCAAGGCACTATGCTTGTTCACAGTGCATCGTGGTCAGTTTACTAGGCCAACCTC
>JAQQBG010000067.1:57500-60000 GCA_032199755.1 Ambrosia artemisiifolia | reverse complement strand
CCAGCCATGGGCACCGCTGCCAGAAGGAAACGATAACCTATGACGTTCTCGAAAGCGGCCAGCCATGGGCACCACTGCCCGAAGGCGATGATAACCCATGGCTGAATGCCATGATGGGTACGACATGAGGATTCTCATCTCATACCCATCATGGCGGCCAGCCATGGGCACCACTGCCCGAAGGCAATGTTAACCCATGGCTGATTGCCATGATGGGTAGAACATGAGAATTCTCATCTCATACCCATCATGGCGGTCATGGGCACCGATGCCCGAAGGCAACGATATCCCATGACGTCCTCGAAGCGGCCAGCCATGGGCACCATTGCCCGAAGGCAATGATAACCCATGGCTGAATGCCATGATGGAGACGACATGAGGATTCTCATCTCATACCCATCATGGCGGTCCATCTTGTGGTGTATCAGGTCAAGGCTTGGGCGTGCCAACACACTTTATCACCCACAATGTTTTCACATGCTTTGATCCTGCCAACAAGATGGTCTGCTAGTGCTAGTTCAAGAGAGGGGCCGCACTAGCTTGGCCAAGACACCTTACCCCCCTATATATACATTCTGCACAAAAAGTAAAGTGACAGGAACAGACATTAATTTTTTGAGGAATGATAATTTTTTGAAGGCATGCCCATTGTAGGCCATCGTCAAGCCATCGTTCTAGTCGTCGTGTGGGAAACAAGCATAATTCAAGGCAACATGGCTTGTCTACTAGGCAACATGGTGCACAATGTGGGGCGTCTTTGCCAAGCATCCATCAATTCACTAGCAAACGTGCTTACAACTAGGCATGATGTGGGGCATTTACAAGGCACGAGGCTAGATTTCTAGGCAACATGGCTTGGGGAGACACACCTCGTGCTACAATAGGCTTGAAACCTCTCATCTCGTATGCCCTCACTAGCCTTAGTCGGGCACTGGGGTTGCTCAAGCCCCATGTCTCCCTTATATATACATATTTCACAAAAAGCATTGTGACAGGAACAGACATTAAATTTTCGAGGATTGATAATTTTCGAGGTTTGCTGCTCGTTGGGCCTATGTACACGAGTCGTTGTGCGAGAAACCAAGTCGTTGGGCAACATTCCTAGGCAACGTGGGCAGGAGGGGCACTTGGTTCTCGAGTTCGTGGCTTGCTTGGGGAAATTTAGCTTGTGTACAAGGCCTTGGCAGCCTTGTTTCTCGGCCAACAAGGCCTCCTTGGGCGCTGCCAAGCCTCACCCAGGCAAGCCCTTCCCAACACACACCCCTCCCCTATATATACATATTGCACAAAAAGTTAAGTTTCAGGAATAGACATTAATTTTTTGAGGAATGATAATTTTTTGAGACCCTATCAAAAACCCATCAAACGACGTCGGATTGGCACGAAATTTTGCGTGGTGCCTCGGGGCAATGTTTTAAGATGTTCGGAACCGGAAAATTCTGGGTTCGGGTCCCGTGGGCCCGTGGGCCGGGCTCGGTCGGCCCCGGACCTTTATTCGTTATGTAATCATCGTAAACCCATCAAACGACGTCGGATCGCCACGAAACTTTACGTGGGTGTTCTAGGGGCTAACCAGAGACGTTTGGTGTCACGGTCCGCCTTGATCGGGTCAGCCCGTTGACCGGGCCATTGACGGTGCGCCGGACTATGTGATTGGCCCTAAACCATATCAAACGATCTAGGATCGCCATGAAACTTTGTGTGAGCCTTCGAAATAACGAAATAAAAGGGTCCCGTAAAAATACTTTGCTTTCGGGTCCGTGGGCCCGCGGGCCGGTCATCCATCCAACGCCCGGTGTTCTCCGAAACACCACCGAACGACGCCTAATCGCCACGAAACTTTGCGTGCTTGCTCGCGGGCATGGTTAGAGTTGATTAGTGTCATCGTATCATGTTTTCGGGTAAAATAGTTTAACGGGTTGTGTTCGGGCCCGTTGGCCCTTTCGATCGTATTCGAGCCCGTTGTACTCGGGCAACATCCTGGAACAATGTGGGGACTTAGGCAAAGGCATCGTGGTTAGTTTACTAGGCCAGCCTCTTATTGCGTGGTCGCTCACCGACCTTGAAAGGACCCAAGGGTGTGTCAGTCTAAGGCATCGTGGTCAGTTCCTTAGGCAACGATGTGGGGCTTGGGCAAGGGACAAGGCATGGTTTCCTGGCAACATCCTGGAACAACGTGTGGCTTAGGCAAAGGCACACTATGCTTGCTCACAGTGCATCGTGGTTAGTTTACTAGGCCAGCCTCTTGTTTCCTGGTCGCTCACCAACACTGAAAGGACACATGGTGTGTCATTCAAAGGCATCATGGTCAGTTTCTTAGGCAACGAGGTGGGGCTTGGGCAAGGGACACTATGCTTGTTCACAGTGCATCGTGGTCAGAATTTACTTTGCCAGCCTCTTGTTGCCTGGTCGCTTACCAATCCTGAAAGGACCCATGGTGTGTCAATCAAAGGCATCGTGGTCAGTTCCTTAGGCAACGATGTGGGGCTTGGCAAGGGAC
>JAQQBG010000067.1:47500-50000 GCA_032199755.1 Ambrosia artemisiifolia | reverse complement strand
ATGCACCAGGGTTCCTGCTCTCAGCTTATCTATCTATGATGTTTGGAATAGAAGCATCACAACAGCGGGACAAATCTCGATAAGGGACAATCTTGAAGGCGACCAGCCATGGGCACCGCTGCCAGAAGGAAACGATAACCTATGACGTTCTCGAAAGCGGCCAGCCATGGGCACCACTGCCCGAAGGCGATGATAACCCATGGCTGAATGCCATGATGGGTACGACATGAGGATTCTCATCTCATACCCATCATGGCGGCCAGCCATGGGCACCACTGCCTGAAGGCAATGTTAACCCATGGCTGATTGCCATGATGGGTAGAACATGAGAATTCTCATCTCATACCCATCATGGCGGTCATGGGCACCGATGCCCGAAGGCAACGATATCCCATGACGTCCTCGAAGCGGCCAGCCATGGGCACCATTGCCCGAAGGCAATGATAACCCATGGCTGAATGCCATGATGGAGACGACATGAGGATTCTCATCTCATACCCATCATGGCGGTCCATCTTGTGGTGTATCAGGTCAAGGCTTGGGCGTGCCAACACACTTTATCACCCACAATGTTTTCACATGCTTTGATCCTGCCAACAAGATGGTCTGCTAGTGCTAGTTCAAGAGAGGGGCCGCACTAGCTTGGCCAAGACACCTTACCCCCCTATATATACATTCTGCACAAAAAGTAAAGTGACAGGAACAGACATTAATTTTTTGAGGAATGATAATTTTTTGAAGGCATGCCCATTGTAGGCCATCGTCAAGCCATCGTTCTAGTCGTCGTGTGGGAAACAAGCATAATTCAAGGCAACATGGCTTGTCTACTAGGCAACATGGTGCACAATGTGGGGCGTCTTTGCCAAGCATCCATCAATTCACTAGCAAACGTGCTTACAACTAGGCATGATGTGGGGCATTTACAAGGCACGAGGCTAGATTTCTAGGCAACATGGCTTGGGGAGACACACCTCGTGCTACAATAGGCTTGAAACCTCTCATCTCGTATGCCCTCACTGACCTTAGTCGGGCACTGGGGTTGCTCAAGCCCCATGTCTCCCTTATATATACATATTTCACAAAAAGCATTGTGACAGGAACAGACATTAAATTTTCGAGGATTGATAATTTTCGAGGTTTGCTGCTCGTTGGGCCTATGTACACGAGTCGTTGTGCGAGAAACCAAGTCGTTGGGCAACATTCCTAGGCAACGTGGGCAGGAGGGGCACTTGGTTCTCGAGTTCGTGGCTTGCTTGGGGCAATTTAGCTTGTGTACAAGGCCTTGGCAGCCTTGTTTCTCGGCCAACAAGGCCTCCTTGGGCGCTGCCAAGCCTCACCCAGGCAAGCCCTTCCAAACACACACCCCTCCCCTATATATACATATTGCACAAAAAGTTAAGTTTCAGGAATAGACATTAATTTTTTGAGGAATGATAATTTTTTGGGACCCTATCAAAAACATATCAAACGACGTCGGATTGGCACGAAATTTTGCGTGGTGCCTCGGGGCAATGTTTTAAGATGTTCGGAACCGGAAAATTCTGGGTTCGGGTCCCGTGGGCCCGTGGGCCGGGCTCGGTCGGCCCGGGACGTTTATTCGTTATGTAATCATCGTAAACCCATCAAACGACGTCGGATCGCCACGAAACTTTACGTGGGTGTTCTAGGGGCTAACCAGAGACGTTTGGTGTCACGGTCCGCCTTGATCGGGTCAGCCCGTTGACCGGGCTATTGACGGTGCGCCGGACTATGTGATTGGCCCTAAACCATATCAAACGATCTAGGATCGCCATGAAACTTTGTGTGAGCCTTCGAAATAACGAAATAAAAGGGTCCCGTAAAAATACTTTGCTTTCGGGTCCGTGGGCCCGCGGGCCGGTCATCCATCCAACACCCGGTGTTCTCCGAAACACCACCGAACAACGCCTAATCGCCACGAAACTTTGCGTGCTTGCTCGCGGGCATGGTTAGAGTTGATTAGTGTCATCGTATCATGTTTTCGGGTAAAATAGTTTAACGGGTTGTGTTCGGGCCCGTTGGCCCTTTCCATCGTATTCGAGCCCGTTGTACTCGGGCAACATCCTGGAACAATGTGGGGACTTAGGCATGTCACTATGCTTGCTCACAGTGCATCGTGGTTAGTTTACTAGGCCAGCCTCTTATTGCGTGGTCGCTCACCAACCTTGAAAGGACCCAAGGGTGTGTCAGTCTAAGGCATCGTGGTCAGTTCCTTAGGCAACGATGTGGGGCTTGGGCAAGGGACAAGGCATGGTTTCCTGGCAACATCCTGGAACAACGTGTGGCTTAGGCAAAGGCACACTATGCTTGCTCACAGTGCATCGTGGTTAGTTTACTAGGCCAGCCTCTTGTTTCCTGGTCGCTCACCAACACTGAAAGGACACATGGTGTGTCATTCAAAGGCAACATGGTTAGTTTCTTAGGCAACGAGGTGGGGCTTGGGCAAGGGACAAGGCATGGTTGCCTGGCAACATCCTGGAAC
>JAQQBG010000067.1:0-2500 GCA_032199755.1 Ambrosia artemisiifolia | reverse complement strand
ATGAGGATTCTCATCTCATACCCATCATGGCGGCCAGCCATGGGCACCACTGCCTGAAGGCAATGTTAACCCATGGCTGATTGCCATGATGGGTAGAACATGAGAATTCTCATCTCATACCCATCATGGCGGTCATGGGCACCGATGCCCGAAGGCAACGATATCCCATGACGTCCTCGAAGCGGCCAGCCATGGGCACCATTGCCCGAAGGCAATGATAACCCATGGCTGAATGCCATGATGGAGACGACATGAGGATTCTCATCTCATACCCATCATGGCGGTCCATCTTGTGGTGTATCAGGTCAAGGCTTGGGCGTGCCAACACACTTTATCACCCACAATGTTTTCACATGCTTTGATCCTGCCAACAAGATGGTCTGCTAGTGCTAGTTCAAGAGAGGGGCCGCACTAGCTTGGCCAAGACACCTTACCCCCCTATATATACATTCTGCACAAAAAGTAAAGTGACAGGAACAGACATTAATTTTTTGAGGAATGATAATTTTTTGAAGGCATGCCCATTGTAGGCCATCGTCAAGCCATCGTTCTAGTCGTCGTGTGGGAAACAAGCATAATTCAAGGCAACATGGCTTGTCTACTAGGCAACATGGTGCACAATGTGGGGCGTCTTTGCCAAGCATCCATCAATTCACTAGCAAACGTGCTTACAACTAGGCATGATGTGGGGCATTTACAAGGCACGAGGCTAGATTTCTAGGCAACATGGCTTGGGGAGACACACCTCGTGCTACAATAGGCTTGAAACCTCTCATCTCGTATGCCCTCACTGACCTTAGTCGGGCACTGGGGTTGCTCAAGCCCCATGTCTCCCTTATATATACATATTTCACAAAAAGCATTGTGACAGGAACAGACATTAAATTTTCGAGGATTGATAATTTTCGAGGTTTGCTGCTCGTTGGGCCTATGTACACGAGTCGTTGTGCGAGAAACCAAGTCGTTGGGCAACATTCCTAGGCAACGTGGGCAGGAGGGGCACTTGGTTCTCGAGTTCGTGGCTTGCTTGGGGCAATTTAGCTTGTGTACAAGGCCTTGGCAGCCTTGTTTCTCGGCCAACAAGGCCTCCTTGGGCGCTGCCAAGCCTCACCCAGGCAAGCCCTTCCCAACACACACCCCTCCCCTATATATACATATTGCACAAAAAGTTAAGTTTCAGGAATAGACATTAATTTTTTGAGGAATGATAATTTTTTGGGACCCTATCAAAAACATATCAAACGACGTCGGATTGGCACGAAATTTTGCGTGGTGCCTCGGGGCAATGTTTTAAGATGTTCGGAACCGGAAAATTCTGGGTTCGGGTCCCGTGGGCCCGTGGGCCGGGCTCGGTCGGCCCGGGACGTTTATTCGTTATGTAATCATCGTAAACCCATCAAACGACGTCGGATCGCCACGAAACTTTACGTGGGTGTTCTAGGGGCTAACCAGAGACGTTTGGTGTCACGGTCCGCCTTGATCGGGTCAGCCCGTTGACCGGGCTATTGACGGTGCGCCGGACTATGTGATTGGCCCTAAACCATATCAAACGATCTAGGATCGCCATGAAACTTTGTGTGAGCCTTCGAAATAACGAAATAAAAGGGTCCCGTAAAAATACTTTGCTTTCGGGTCCGTGGGCCCGCGGGCCGGTCATCCATCCAACACCCGGTGTTCTCCGAAACACCACCGAACAACGCCTAATCGCCACGAAACTTTGCGTGCTTGCTCGCGGGCATGGTTAGAGTTGATTAGTGTCATCGTATCATGTTTTCGGGTAAAATAGTTTAACGGGTTGTGTTCGGGCCCGTTGGCCCTTTCCATCGTATTCGAGCCCGTTGTACTCGGGCAACATCCTGGAACAATGTGGGGACTTAGGCATGTCACTATGCTTGCTCACAGTGCATCGTGGTTAGTTTACTAGGCCAGCCTCTTATTGCGTGGTCGCTCACCAACCTTGAAAGGACCCAAGGGTGTGTCAGTCTAAGGCATCGTGGTCAGTTCCTTAGGCAACGATGTGGGGCTTGGGCAAGGGACAAGGCATGGTTTCCTGGCAACATCCTGGAACAACGTGTGGCTTAGGCAAAGGCACACTATGCTTGCTCACAGTGCATCGTGGTTAGTTTACTAGGCCAGCCTCTTGTTTCCTGGTCGCTCACCAACACTGAAAGGACACATGGTGTGTCATTCAAAGGCAACATGGTTAGTTTCTTAGGCAACGAGGTGGGGCTTGGGCAAGGGACAAGGCATGGTTGCCTGGCAACATCCTGGAACAACGTGTGGCTTAGGCAAAGGCACACTATGCTTGTTCACAGTGCATCGTGGTCAGAATTTGCTTTGCCAGCCTCTTGTTGCCTGGTCGCTTACCAATCCTGAAAGGACCCATGGTGTGTCAATCAAAGGCATCGTGGTCAGTTCCTTAGGCAACGATGTGGGGCTTGGCAAGGGACAAGGCATGGTTTCCTGGCAACATCCTGGAACAAAGTGGGGCTTAGGCAAG
>JAQQBG010000991.1:25000-26476 GCA_032199755.1 Ambrosia artemisiifolia | reverse complement strand
ACGACAATCTCCGGAATGGTACGAGGATTTCCAAGATTGGAATAGAGAATTTTATCTAAAGTGCAGCTACGAGGGTCTTCAATGCTCCAAAACAGAATTTCCTGAAAATTGGTTCATAGACGGTTTTCAGATAAAAATCCTATATCCTTTTCATTTGAAACCTTGGTCTAAGCTACGACTCTCTGATAGAGATCGAAAGCAACAAAATGATTTTGATTCTTGTTTTTTAACAGTTTCGGGAATGGAAACAGAATATCCTTTTGGTCCTCCGCGAAAAACACCTTCCTTTTTTGAACCCATTTTTAAAGATATAGACTATAAAGTCGAAATCAGAAAATTCAATTTTAGAGTTCGAAGAGCTTTAAAAAAAAAAAAAAAAAGAAGCAAAAGCCTTTTTATTTGTAAAACAAAGACGAAAAGAACTTTTAAAAGGAAAGAAAATTCCATTATTTATACCGAGAGAAATAGATGAATCAAATGAAACTGAAATAGAAAAGGGTTCTATAATCAGCAATCAGATTATTCATGAATCACTTATTCAAAATCGATCTACAGGTTTGACAAATTATTCACAGACAGAAGAAGAAATGAAACATAGAATTGATAGAAGAAATACAATCAGAAATCAAATAGAAATAATGAAAAAAAAGAAAAAGAATAATGGAGAATCGCCCCCCAAAATTTGGAAAATATTAAAAAGAAATAATATTGAATTAATAGTTAAATTTTTGATTGAAAAAATATACATAGATGTTTTTCTATGTATCATTAATATGCGCAGAATCCCTCTACAACTTTTTATGGAATCAACAAAAAAAATTATTGAGAAATACATTGACAATAATGAAACAAATCAAGAAAAGATTAATAAAACAAAACAAAATAAAATTGACTTTATTTCGACTATGACTATAAAAAAGGCTTTTGATAATCTTAGAAATAGTAAGTGGAAGTCACATATTTTTTTTGATTTATCTTACTTGTCACAAAAATATGTATTTTTCAAATTATCACAAACCCAGGTTATTAACTTCAATAAGTTAAGATCTATTCTTCAGTATAATGGACCGTCTTTTTTTCTTAAGAATGAAATAAAGGATTTTTTTGTAAGACAAGGAATATTTGATTCCGAAGTAAGACAGAATAAACTTCCAAATTATGGAATGAATCCATGGAAAAACTGGTTAAGAGGTCATTGTCAATACGATTTATCTCAGATTAGATGGTCTAGATTAGTCCCACAAAAATGGCCAAATGGAAAAAAAAAAATGCCAGCCGTCTAAAAATAAGGATCTAAAAAAATGGTATTCCTACGAAAAAGACCAATTATTTGATTACAAAAAAAAACAAAATTCGAAAGTCTATTTATTACCAAAAAAAGAAGAGAATTTTCAAAAAAACTATAGATATGATCGTTTATCATATCAATATATTCATTCCGAAACTAAGAAGAAGTCCTATATTTATAGATCATCA
>JAQQBG010000991.1:12500-20000 GCA_032199755.1 Ambrosia artemisiifolia | reverse complement strand
ACCTTTTGATTTACCAGAAGCAGAAGAAGAATTAGTAGCAGGTTATCAAACCGAATATTCCGGTATCAAATTTGGTTTATTTTACGTTGCTTCATATTTAAATCTACTAGTTTCTTCATTATTTGTAACAGTTCTTTACTTGGGGGGTTGGAATCTTTCTCTTCCGTACATACCTGTTACCGAGCTTTTTGATATTACTAAAAGGGGTAGAGTCTTTGGAACAATAATTGGTATCTTTATTACATTGGCTAAAACTTATTTGTTCTTGTTCATTCCTATCGCAACAAGATGGACTCTACCGCGGCTGAGAATGGATCAATTATTAAATCTTGGATGGAAATTTCTTTTACCTATTTCTCTAGGTAATCTATTATTAACAACTTCTTCCCAACTTCTTTCACTGTAAAAAAAGACTTCTATATTCACGACTTGTCTCAAACAAGAGAAAGAAAAAAGTATCTTATTTTTTATAGATATTCACGATATGTTTCCTATGGTAACTGAGTTCATGAATTATGGCCAACAAACAGTACGAGCCGCAAGGTATATTGGTCAAGGTTTCATGATTACCTTATCACACGCGAATCGTTTACCTGTAACTATTCAATACCCCTACGAAAAATTGATCACATCCGAGCGTTTCCGCGGTCGAATCCATTTTGAATTTGATAAATGCATTGCTTGTGAAGTATGTGTTCGTGTATGTCCTATAGATCTACCCGTTGTTGATTGGAAATTGGAAACTGATATTAGAAAGAAACGATTGCTTAATTACAGTATTGATTTCGGAATATGTATATTTTGTGGTAATTGCGTTGAGTATTGTCCAACAAATTGTTTATCAATGACTGAAGAATATGAACTTTCTACTTATGATCGTCACGAATTGAATTATAATCAAATTGCTTTGGGTCGGTTACCAATGTCAATAATTGACGATTATACAATTCGAACAATTTTAAATTTGCCTGAAATAAAAACATAAGAATTCATTTTGATCTAAAAGAATTAAGTTTTTTGTTTAGTGAATAACTACAATTATATTCATAATTATATTTATATATTCATAATTATATTTATTAGGGGGCGAGAATTGTGTTTTCGTTTAGATTAAGATTTTTATTTAAATTAAAAATAGATTTCTTTTCTATAGTCCATATTGATGATTTGAAAATATATAGACTCAAATTACTCTTTCGATATTAGGCCAATAACTATATCTACATCAATCCGTATCCATTAAAATGGAATTTTTCAAATTGAATAATTCAGAACTATTATAAAAAAGTAGAGTTACTTCTTTTTTCCTGACCGGGTCAATAAAGTTATGCAAGATTTTGATTTATTTATCTCTTATTTTATATATAATGGATTTACCTGGACTAATACATGATTTTCTTTTAATCTTTCTGGGATTGGGTCTTATATTAGGGGGTCTGGGAGTAGTATTACTTGACAATCCCATTTATTCTGCCTTTTCGTTGGGATTTGTTTTTGTTTGTATATCGTTATTCTATATTCTATCGAACTCCCATTTTGTAGCTGCTGCGCAGCTCCTTATTTACGTAGGAGCCATAAATGTTTTAATCATTTTTGCTGTGATGTTCATAAATGGTTCCGAATATTCCAAAGATTTCCATCTTTGGACCGTGGGAGATGGAGTAACTTCCGTGGTCTGTACAAGTCTTTTTGTTTCACTAATTACTACTATTCCAGATACGTCATGGTACGGGATTATTTGGACTACAAAAGCAAACCAGATTATAGAGCAAGATCTGATAAGTAATAGTCAACAAATTGGGATTCATTTATCAACAGATTTTTTTATTCCGTTTGAATTCATTTCAATAATTCTTTTAGTTGCGTTAATAGGCGCAATTGCTGTAGCTCGTCAATAATAACTCTTTAGAACTGGAAAAACCTTGTTATGAGCTATCACATTTATTTCCTTTTTTCTATTTTACTTTTTATATAAAATAGAAATTCTTTCTTAGTTCGATCTATTCCCAATATATTCCTTTATTCCATTACTCGTTACGTTATATTCTAGTCAATCCGATTGGTTAAATTGTTGTTCATATTGAAATGAATCGAGATTGATAAGGAGTTGGTTAATGATGCTCGAACATGTACTTGTTTTGAGTGCCTATTTATTTTCTGTCGGTCTATATGGATTGATTACAAGTCGAAATATGGTTAGGGCTCTTATGTGTCTTGAACTTATATTAAATGCGGTTAATCTCAATTTTGTAACATTTTCTGATTTTTTTGATAGTCGTCAATTAAAAGGAGCCATTTTTTCTATTTTTGTTATTGCTATTGCAGCTGCTGAAGCCGCTATTGGACTCGCCATTGTTTCATCAATTTATCGTAACAGAAAATCAACTCGTATAAATCAATCGAATTTATTGAATAAGTAATATTATAAATTCAAATTTTCATAAATTCATTCAAATTAGCATGTCTGCCACGTAAGATATGATCATGTTATCACAAAGATAAGAAATCAAAGTATTTTGGCACTGTCAATCCAAAAATAGATAAAAAACCTCGGGGAACTCATCGATTCATCTAGTACTAGTATTGAAATACAGAATTCGTTTATCAATTTACTAGATTGAAACCTTATCACGGTCAAAAATGGATAGATCCAATGTCGCATTCAGTAAAGATTTATGATACATGTATCGGGTGTACTCAATGTGTCCGAGCCTGTCCTACGGATGTATTAGAAATGATACCTTGGGACGGATGTAAAGCCAAACAAATAGCTTCTGCTCCAAGAACAGAGGATTGTGTCGGTTGTAAGAGATGTGAATCCGCCTGCCCAACGGATTTCTTGAGTGTTCGAGTTTATTTATGGCATGAAACAACCCGCAGCATGGGTATAGCTTATTAATACATTACAGAAACCCCTACTTGAGTCCATTTTTTTTTTACCGCCAAAACCTGTGCCCCAAAATAAGATATTTTTGAGCACAGGTTTTTCTGGTCCAAGTGTATCTTGTCTTTACCACGAACAAATTTCCTTGGTTAACAATAATTGTAGTTTTACCAATATTGGCAGGTTCCTTCATTTTCTTTCTTCCCCATAAAGGAAATAGGGTAATTAGGTGGTATACTATATGTATATGCATGTTAGAACTTCTTCTAACAACCTATGCATTCTGTTATCATTTCCAATTGGATGATCCATTAATCCAACTAGTAGAGGACTATAAATGGATAAATTTTTTTGATTTCCGTTGGAAATTAGGAATAGATGGACTGTCTATAGGACCCGTTTTATTAACAGGATTTATCACTACTTTAGCTACTTTAGCGGCCTGGCCTGTTACTCGGGATTCTCGATTATTCCATTTCTTGATGTTAGCAATGTACAGTGGTCAAATAGGATCATTTTCTTCTCGGGACCTTTTACTTTTTTTCATCATGTGGGAATTAGAATTAATTCCAGTTTATCTACTTCTATCCATGTGGGGAGGAAAGAAACGTCTCTACTCAGCCACAAAATTTATTTTGTACACGGCGGGGGGTTCCATTTTTCTCTTAATGGGAGTTCTGGGTGTCGGTTTATATGGTTCTAACGAACCAACATTAAATTTTGAAACATCGGTTAATCAGTCGTATCCTGTGGCTTTGGAAATCATATTCTATATTGGATTTTTTATTGCTTTTGCTGTCAAATTGCCGATTCTACCCCTACATACATGGTTACCAGATACTCACGGAGAGGCCCATTACAGTACTTGTATGCTTCTAGCCGGAATTTTATTAAAAATGGGAGCGTATGGATTGATTCGGATTAATATGGAATTATTACCACACGCTCATTCTATATTTTCTCCTTGGTTGATGATAGTAGGCACAATACAAATAATCTATGCAGCTTCAACATCTCCCGGCCAACGTAATTTAAAAAAAAGAATAGCCTATTCCTCCGTATCTCATATGGGTTTCATACTTATAGGAATTGCTTCGATAACCGATACGGGACTCAATGGAGCTATTTTACAAATAATCTCTCATGGCTTTATTGGTGCTGCACTTTTTTTCTTGGCAGGAACGAGTTATGATAGAATACGTCTTGTTTATCTCGATGAAATGGGTGGAGTAGCTATCCCCATGCCAAAAATCTTTACAATGTTCAGTAGCTTTTCCATGGCTTCCCTTGCATTACCGGGTATGAGTGGTTTTGTTGCAGAAGTGCTAGTCTTTTTAGGAATAATTACCAGCCAAAAATATCTTTTAATGCCCAAAATTGCCATCACTTTTGTAATGGCAATTGGAATGATATTAACTCCTATTTATTTATTATCTATGTCACGCCAGATATTCTATGGATACAAGTTATTTAATACTCCAAACTCTTATGTTTTTGATTCTGGACCGCGCGAGTTATTTGTTTCCATCTCCATTTTTCTACCTGTAATAGGTATTGGTATGTACCCCGATTTTGTTCTTTCACTATCAGTTGACAAGGTTGAAGGTATTCTATCTAATTATTTTTATAGATAGTAAAAAAAAAAAAAAAAAAAAAATTTTATTCTCTTAATTTTTAAATCAAGTCAAAACAAAATATGAATTTTCATTTTTATCCAATGTACTTGGTCTTTGCGAGAACCGCGTGAATCACTATACTACTTGATTCACACGGTTCTCGCCGGTTGAGACAAGATGTTTTATATACACCGTATTGCATTCTGTTTGTATTCTTAAGAACTTTTTTTGAATTTAACTATAGGTTAACGTAAATGAACCATAACTATGTAACCCTATTCCTAATAGATTGACCCCGAAATAGCATATCCAAATTATAAGAAAGCCTAGAGTCGCCACAATTGCGGAATTTGCTCCCTGCAAATTTTTCTTTGTTCGAGTATGCAAATAAATTGCGAATACGATCCAAGTAATAAAAGCCCAAGTTTCCTTTGGATCCCAACTCCAATATGATCCCCATGCTTCATTAGCCCATACTGCTCCTGAAAGAATACCTATGGTTAAAAAGATAAATCCTAGGCTAATCACACGATAACTCCAATAATCCAATTGTTGAATAAATTGGGCCTTGTAATAATTCTTATCAGAAAAAAAAGAAGTTTTTTGAAAAATCTTGTTTCTTTCATTCTTGTATTGGATTTCACCAAATGAAAACGACTCATTTAATAAATTATTACTTTTAGAACTATAAAAAATCTTTCTAAATGTAATGACTAGAAGTGCTACTGATAATAATGATCCACAAAGAAGAGCCGCATAGCTCAATATCATCATACTTACGTGCATTATTAACCACTCCGATTGTAGAGCAGGTACTAATATTGTGGGTTTGTGTATTTCATTTAAAAGACCCGAAGTAGCAAAGCCTTGGGTAAAAATAGTACTTGAGGCAGTTATTGTGGTTAAATCATTTTTTCTTATTTTGAAATAAGGCACTATATGAATAAGGGAGAAACTCCATGAAAGAAAAATTAATGATTCATATAAATCACTTAGTGGGAAATGGCCTGAATAAATCCAACGAGTCATTAATAAGCCTGTTAGACATAAAAAAGTAGCTATCATCCCCTTTTCTGACGAATCATATGGTTTTATGATTTCATTGCCCAATAAGGTTATAAAATGAAGTGTAATTACAATTGAAACAATAGAAAAAGAAATATGCGTTAATATATGCTCTAAAGTTGAAAATATCATAAAAATGAAAAAGGGGGAGGGAATCCCCTATATTAATTAAGAAATAGAAATGGGGAGTTTACTTTATTTTGATTATAGGATCTATTGGATCTCTTTTAGAAGATGGCATGCCGCCACTCGGACTCGAACCGAGATGCTCTAGCACTGCTTCCTAAGAGCAGCGTGTCTACCGATTTCACCATAGCGGCTTGCTCGAACTCATAATACCCTATTTCTATTCAATCGTCGAGATTGAACAAGTCAATTCAATCAAATCCGTTTTAATAATAATATTGCAACAATTAAGTTCTTTTATTGATATTGAAAATTGGAAATATATAAAAAACCCATTCCATATAGTAAATAAATGAAGAAGCCAGAAAGTTATCCAAAAATTTTTAACATGGAATAAATTTGTTTCAACACTTCATTAATTTGAACTAAAAATCTTATATCTGGCCTTCCCGATAAACATAAAAATTTTTCATTGTTGTAAAGGTCGATGGGGAAAAGAAGACTCCCCATCACCAAAATTTGAGCGAAAATAGAAAAAAATAAAAATTTTTGTCTTTTTTTCTTTCTTATTTTTTATTTATTTATTTTTTAGAATTCAGAAAACAGAAGAATTCTTTTATAAATATAAAATGAAGGGTCTATTTCATATTGATTAGAATAGGGACTGCCAATTATTCATTTTATATTCACTTTGATATTAACAAATTTCTGAGCCCTTTTTTGAGTCAAACCCATTCTGATTATTCCGATATTTTAGGACTTATTTGTTTGTCGTACAAAAAAACTTTTTGAATTCCCGGTAGAAAGAGATTTCCCTAATGACAAAGCTTTTAACGCCGCCACATATCCTTTCCTTTTCCAAATATTTTTACGAATACGCTTTTTTGATATCGAAGTACGTTTTTTTGGAACTGCCATTTAAAGTTACTCGTTGTTATAGTTGGATGTGAAAGACATCTATTGTTCAACAACGAATTCTTATTTCTTATTCATTATCTATTTTTTATCTAAATCTAAATAAGATTCTCTTCATAAAAAAGAAATATAGATATGTCAAAGATCCGTGAAAATTGGATCAAAAATGACTCGAAATAAAAATAATGACTCGAAATAACAATCAAAAATTTTTGATTCCATACATCATTTCATACACTATTCGTAAAACCAACAATTTTTGGTTTGGAATTTTTAGTTCTCGTTGTTTATCTCTCAACGTTATATCTTTAGAATCTGCTAAATCAAACTAAAAAAAAAAAAAAAATAAAATAAAGAACCTAAAAGACCTTTATTTTCCTCATTCTATACTTTATTTACATGTAATCAAATACCTCAAAGGATTGTAAACTTTACTAATAAATTGTTTTGATTGAAATAGAAAACAATCAATCCCATAATGAATTAGTTAATGAATTAGTTAATGAGTTTAAATAAACTAATGAAAATCAAGAGTTTTGATTTCATTAGACCGATGCCCTTAGTTAATCCTATAATTCATATCAGGATCAAGTGCTCTTTTTAGCCTAAATTTTTCTCCTTGCTATATTTTCATTTTCCTATTATAAGTATTCGTTTTGATATGTCACTTAGTCATATCATTTGACCAACTGTAACTTCTTGTTTTGAATATTTGAACGATTTTGAAAAGACTCAGAATAAATACTAATATAAAAATATTCAATAAGTATAAAAATATTCAATAAGTATAAAAATATTCAATAAGTTAGTTCATATCTTGATTTTTTATTGAGTTTTTTCGAACGAGGCAAGATCCGGTGAATCGGAAACAATTAATTAAGAATAAAAAACTTT
>JAQQBG010000990.1:25000-26505 GCA_032199755.1 Ambrosia artemisiifolia | reverse complement strand
CGGGGCAAGCGGGGCGGCCGGGCGGTCCACGGCGGCGTAGGCTGGCTCGTTCTGGGCGAGCGGCGACGGTGGCGACTCTTGGGCGGGGAGGAGCGGGGTTGGCACGGCGTCGTCTGCACTTGCACTGACGTCACTGGTGGCGGCGCGGATGTTTGCGTCGCGTTGTTGACGTGGACAACTACCCGTCGGGGGCTCGGCGAGCGAGGGCGCACATGAGGAATGTCATGAGGGGGTGCGCAAATAACACGACGTGTCCGGAAATGTAGGCCGCAAATGTTGACACCATCGGCCAGCATAGCGCCCAGGGTCACACGGTCACAGTCTTGCAGGTCAACATAGACAATACGGACATCTTCGGGGTGCAGTATTCCGTACGGATCACTAATTTCACTGGCTATCGGCCCCTCCCAGCACCGTCGAACCGTCCCACCGGAACAGCGGCGCACTGCTTGGGCTACTTCATCATCACAGAATGTTCTAGGCACAAGGTCAACGCACACAGTCAAAGTCACAGAGTTCCTCTTCGTGAACGACCTGAACATGGTAAATTCCTTTGGCAGAGGAAGTCCATGGTAGCCCAAATATTTCTTCAGTTCTTCTGTCGAGTCCACACCGTCCCAGGTCATCTCGTCAATTTCAAACAGGTGTCCCTTACTGTGTTTAGCGTGGCTGGTAAACGCTGGTTCCTCGGCTGCCAAGTTGATGATGGCGGCAGCAGCGAAGGCCTCGTCCGATGTACAGAGGCAAGGGCACGTACAGTCCAGGTAGTGGGTGGGAAAATCCAAATCCATCTTGCAAACACGTGGAAAAAGCACGGTCACTGGGCAACATAACCTCACACGCTGGGACGGTGGACGGAGCGCAGCGCAGCGCTCGCTCGGCACGTCCGCACCCTGCGACGGCTCGAAGTAGATGTGTGATTCAGTGGATTTAGCTGTGGTTCAGTGGTAGAATGCTCGCCTGCCACGCGGGCGGCCCGGGTTCGATTCCCGGCCGATGCATGTTTTGCATCCATGACCCCGACAGGCGATCACCAACGCTACTTGCCAACGGTTCGACGTCCTCGTCGGCCTCCGTGGCGCAATGGTCAGCGCGTTCGGCTGTTAACCGAAAGGTTGGTGGTTCGACCCCACCCGGGGGCGCTTGTTCTTTTGTCAGCAGACCAGGGGGGGTTCCACTTCAGGGATGCCATGCAGCCTCCGTCCAGCTCCGGTGTATGACTCGGGCCGTGGCACCCAGAGGACCGTGTGGCCTAATGGATAAGGCGTCGGACTTCGGATCCGAAGATTGCAGGTTCGAGTCCTGTCACGGTCGGCGCACCCCTCACAATTTTTATTTGGAAGGCTCAGGTTGGGATCGTGGTGGAAAAAATATCCGGATGGCAGCGGTGGGATTCGAACCCACGCCCCCGAGGGGACTGCAGCCTTAATGCAGCGCCTTAGACCACTCGGCCACGCTACCTACACGCATCCCGCCCGAGGGCGTAGGAAAAAAAGGGATGCCCC
>JAQQBG010000990.1:15000-20000 GCA_032199755.1 Ambrosia artemisiifolia | reverse complement strand
GACCAGCGTCGGGAGGGGGGTGTAGCTCATCGGTAGAGCGCTCGCTTTGCATGTGAGAGGCACAGGGTTCGACACCCTGCACTTCCACTCGTCTCACACTTTTTCTTCTTCTTCTTCCTAGTGTCCCTTCTTTTTTTCAACAACCAGGGCGGGATAACTTAACGTAACTTGTAACATAACGGAAATTCGGAGATACCCAGAATTGCCGTTACCTCAACCGGGTTAGATATTTTTTTTTACCTCAGAATTTAGGTTAAATCATCATTAACGTTAAAATGATAACCACGGGATTTTACGGTATTTGTGGAACGTTATTGAAAGAAACTGAAATGAGTTCGTTAAATATTAACCGAGAACCCTGCTGTCGGATATCTATAAATAACGTTAACTTTTATAAATGTTTGAAGCGAATACAAAAAATAACGTCAATTATGAGGTCGTCTAATATCACTTGCCAGACATAGGAGGGGAATCTTCTCAACGGTCATAAAGTGTTAACGTTAATTTTTGTATCTTAAAAACGCCGTTTCAAAATATTAATGGTGTTGGGGTTTTGTTCTGAAGCAAGCCGTTTTGTGGCTTCCCCAGATGCGCCATGGATTTTTTCCGCATAAAAGCACGGTTCGGGCTGTAAGTCTACAAATTGAGCGGGGGGAGAGGAGGGGAGGATTAGTGCTATTTTCCTGTGAAGCTGTGCGAGAGAGACAGATAGAGCCAACCAGATACTGTAGTACCAACTTGTAACTTATAAACACGACACCCTACATACAGGGCTACCAACCGTTGGGAATACAACAGCGAAAAATTTTGGTCGGGACTTAGCGGCGCACTGTGCCGCACCATGCCGCATCGTGCCGCATCGTGCCGCACCGTGCCGCATCGTGCCGCATCGTGCCGCATCGTGCCGCACCGTGCCGCATAGTGCCGCACCGTGCCGCACCGTGCCGCACCGTGCCGCAAACAAGACTGATACCAGAGTGACCTGAAACACACACACGCTCGCGCGAACCCACGCGCGCACAAGCACACACAAGCACACACAAGCACACACACACAGGCACACACACAGGCACACACAGGTACACACAGGCGCACACACACAGGTACACACACAGGTACACACACAGGCACACACAGGCACACACACAGGTACACACAGGCGCACACACACAGGTACACACACAGGTACACACACAGGCACACACAGGCACACACGGGCACACACAGGCACACACACAGGCACACACAAGCACACACAGGCACACACAGTCAGACACACAAGCACACACAGGCACACACAGGCGCACACACAAGCACACTCAAGCACACTCAAGCACACACAAGCACACAAGGGCACATACAAGCACACTCAAGCACACACAAGCACATACAGGCACACACACAAGCACACACAAGCACACACAAGCACACACACACAGGCACACACACAGGCACACACAGGTACACACAGGCGCACACACACAGGTACACACACAGGTACACACACAGGCACACTCAGGCACACACACACAGGTACACACAGGCGCACACACACAGGTACACACACAGGTACACACACAGGCACACACAGGCACACACGGGCACACACAGGCACACACACAGGCACACACAAGCACACACAGGCACACACAGGCAGACACACAAGCACACACAGGCACACACAGGCGCACACACAAGCACACTCAAGCACACTCAAGCACACACAAGCACACAAGGGCACATACAAGCACACTCAAGCACACACAAGCACACACAAGCACACAAAGGCACATACAAGCACACTCAAGCACACACAAGCACACACAGGCACACACAAGCACACACAGGCACACGGAGGCACACACAAGCACACGTGCGAGCGGTGGACAGGTCGGAAATTTTCTGTGCGACTAACATGTTCCAAAATAGCTCAACAAATCTCATAGTGTGCTCGGGACACTATGAACAGAGCATGCTTACTGAGCACACTCCCACCATAGCGTGCTCAGCAGAGCCCCGGCGGGCGATGCCATGCACGGCCCTCGCCCGACCACGTAGGCAGCGCGGGTCGGCTCCACACATGCGCGTGTTCGCGTTGCCTACTGCCAGGGCGTCTCGCGCCCAGCACCGTCTCACCAGAAAGGCCGCGAGTCCTGCCTCGTGCCCATGCTTCTGTCTCAAAGAGGCACGAGTCGTCGCAGTGCTACAAGCCCGGCTAGCTCAGTCGGTAGAGCACGGGACTCTTAATCCCGGGGTCGTGGGTTCGAGCCCCACGTTGGGCGTCTTCCTTTTGCCCTCTCACACGTGCTTCTGCGGTTGAGGTCCCCTCGTATAACACCTGGATCCCGCCTTTCTCACATTATCCGGTATGGTCTAGTGGTTAGGATTTCTGGCTCTCACCCAGGCGGCTCGGGTTCGATTCCCGGTACCGGAAGTTTTTGACTCCACTGCGTCACTACCATCAACTCATCGCATGGACGCATTTCCCGCGGTTTCCCCCGCATGAGACGAGGTGGCCGAGTGGTTAAGGCGTTGGACTGCTAATCCAATGGGCTCTGCCCGCGTGAGTTCGAATCTCATCCTCGTCGGTCGGACCTTTTGCCTCATCGTCATTTCACTCGTTGTGTTTCTCTGCCCGCACTGGCGTGAGACAAGGGTGTTCGCGGGCTTGGCGCACCCGTGCGGTCCCATGGTGTAATGGTTAGCACTCAGGACTCTGAATCCTGCGATCCGAGTTCAAGTCTCGGTGGGACCTTCCGTTTTAGGACCGACGCGCGAGCAGACCGTCGCGCGGGTGCAATCCCGTTTTTGCCAGGCCGCGCGCCTCGTACTCAGCCGCCTCCATAGCTCAGTGGTTAGAGCACCAGTCTAGTAGCGTGCTGATCGGAGCTAGATAACTGGGGGTCGAGAGTTCGATTCTCTCTGGAGGCACGTCTCTTTTGACTGCTCCACCCTGGAACGGATTGTGACGGCTCTGCCGCCAACGCGTCTGCCACCAGCTTGGTTGTGTATCCCACTAGGTCCGTTGGTCTAGGGGTATGATTCTCGCTTAGGGTGCGAGAGGTCCCGGGTTCAAATCCCGGACGGACCCAGTCTTTTGTCTTTCACGCGCCACCTACCCTCCCTTGCCGGCAGCCAGCGGCGAGTGGGGGCAAACACTGCAAATCCAACTGTGGGACAGGTATGCACTAAATAGTGTGGACCACTCTTGTCCCACACTTCCAAGTGTGGGACACGCCTAGTCCCACACTTTCAAGTGTGGGACACAGTTGTTTGTCCCACGCTACCAAGTGTGGGACTCGGTGTGTCCCACACTTGGAAGTGTGGGACTCGGCGTGTCCTACACTTCCAAGTGTGGGACAAGAGTGGTCGACGCTTAGAAGTGTGGGACATTTTGGTCCACACTATTTAGTGCATACCTGTCCCACACTTGGATTTGCAGTGAACGACTCCTCTTTGGCTCAAAAGGAAAGCCTCTCCGGCGGGGAATCGAACCCCGGTCTCCCGCGTGACAGGCGGGGATACTGACCACTATACTACCGAAGATGCGGCCCGAGAGGTGACCGCACGGCCCGCTTCCCTACCTACTTGACGGAGCGAAACGGCGGAACCGGGTCTGATCACTCGCTCACTCGCTCTGTTGCAGGTTCAACGTCACTGATTTCGGCTGCCTCGCCCCTGTACCAATGCTGCTGGGTTACCGAGCGTCTCCATCCGCCTGCCAAAACAATTGGAGGATCAGAGTATCGATCTCTGGACCTCCCGCATGCTAAGCGGGCGCTCTACCATCTGAGCCAATCCCCCGAATCTGAGGAGTTAGGGTGCTGTCGTCGTGCAGGCTCATCTCATCCGGGGGGGCTGGACAGCATGCCGCCTCTTGGTCTACGCCCACCAACACCATGTGCACGTCTACGATTCCGCCTTAAGGAAACAAGGAATAAGTTTCGACTGGGCTACGGACATGATTTGATGCCACCTTACCATCCATTAGGATCGCGCAGGGATTCACAAAGAAAGAAACACAAGAAAAAAAGAAGAAAAAAAAAAAAGGATCAAAATCGGGCCACGGGACGCTTTCACGGGACGAGCCGATGACAGATGCTTGTTGGGTCGACTCAATGATGGTGATCATAGTCGGTCCTGTGGCGCAACGGATAACGCGTCTGACTACGGATCAGAAGATTCCAGGTTCGAATCCTGGCAGGATCGCGAGCTGATGCTTCTTTTATGGACGGTTGCGGAGACGGCCGCTAGGGGGCTCCCCCGTCGAGGACACGGTGCGAGAGGCTGACGTTTGAGGCCCTGTCTCCATGGGCACACCATTGCCACGGACACGGGCACAATGCCAATGCGCAGTCAGTGGCAGTTGCCGTCCGCCTGCCACGCCGACGGAGCCACCAGAATCACAGAGTAGCCTGGGCAGCCCGTCCAGAGGGGCTACGAGCCGTGGCTAGAGTGAGCCCGCCCGCAGGCAGTACATATACGGTCAGCAGCGCCGCTCGCCCCCGTACTCGCTTCGGCGGTACATATACTAAAATTGGAACGATACAGAGAAGATTAGCATGGCCCCTGCGCAAGGATGACACGCAAAATCGTGAAGCGTTCCACATTTTTGCTCGAGCGATGCCGGAAATCGACATGCGTCTGCGTGCGGGTGTGCGCCTGCCGGCGCACATGTCCCCGCTACGCGCGTTCCGTATTCAGATACAACTTTGTGTGTGCGTGTGAGTGTGCGCCGTTGGGCGCCCGTATACGCGCGAAGAATAACCTGTGTGTGCGCGCGAGTGTGCGTCTGCCGCCCCGCCCGCGTCACGCACGTTCGGTCGGATACGTCTTTGTGTCTGCGTGTGGCTGTGTCTGTACGTCTGCCCCGGGGAGGTTTTCCGAGTGGGCACCTCCTCGCGGCCGTCACTCGCATTGGGTACCAACGCATCGGTGGTTCAGTGGTAGAATGCTCGCCTGCCACGCGGGCGGCCCGGGTTCGATTCCCGGCCGATGCA
>JAQQBG010000990.1:0-10000 GCA_032199755.1 Ambrosia artemisiifolia | reverse complement strand
CTCCAGGGAGATTTGAACTCCCGACCCCCGGTTTACGAGACCGGTGCTCTAACCACTGAGCCATGGAGGCATCTAACGACAGCAGCAACACGCTCCCACGCAGCAATGACGTCTGGCAGCCAGGCGCACGACGCGCGAAACGGTGCACACCAGTCAAACACAACCATCGCGTGAAACAACTCATAGGTACTGTGGGGCGGCGTCACTCCTCAGCGCAGTCGTGGCCGAGTGGTTAAGGCGACTGACTAGAAAAAATTCAGATAGACATCAGTTTCCCTCTGGGAGCGTAGGTTCGAGTCCTACCGACTGCGGTATTTTTTGCGCTCCGTCTGTTTATTTAGTCCCGCCGTTTACCCGCCAGAAAAGGTCAAAAATCCACGCGAGGGACGCTCACGCGTCGCCCCTCCGCGGGGCCACTGATCTCCAAGAGGCATCGCCACAGGAGCACGGACAAAACAAAGGGATGGTTCATCGTCCATTGAAAATATCAAAACGATTCAATCGGACCAGCGTCGGGAGGGGGGTGTAGCTCATCGGTAGAGCGCTCGCTTTGCATGTGAGAGGCACAGGGTTCGACACCCTGCACTTCCACTCGTCTCACACTTTTTCTTCTTCTTCTTCCTAGTGTCCCTTCTTTTTTTCAACAACCAGGGCGGGATAACTTAACGTAACTTGTAACATAACGGAAATTCGGAGATACCCAGAATTGCCGTTACCTCAACCGGGTTAGATATTTTTTTTTACCTCAGAATTTAGGTTAAATCATCATTAACGTTAAAATGATAACCACGGGATTTTACGGTATTTGTGGAACGTTATTGAAAGAAACTGAAATGAGTTCGTTAAATATTAACCGAGAACCCTGCTGTCGGATATCTATAAATAACGTTAACTTTTATAAATGTTTGAAGCGAATACAAAAAATAACGTCAATTATGAGGTCGTCTAATATCACTTGCCAGACATAGGAGGGGAATCTTCTCAACGGTCATAAAGTGTTAACGTTAATTTTTGTATCTTAAAAACGCCGTTTCAAAATATTAATGGTGTTGGGGTTTTGTTCTGAAGCAAGCCGTTTTGTGGCTTCCCCAGATGCGCCATGGATTTTTTCCGCATAAAAGCACGGTTCGGGCTGTAAGTCTACAAATTGAGCGGGGGGAGAGGAGGGGAGGATTAGTGCTATTTTCCTGTGAAGCTGTGCGAGAGAGACAGATAGAGCCAACCAGATACTGTAGTACCAACTTGTAACTTATAAACACGACACCCTACATACAGGGCTACCAACCGTTGGGAATACAACAGCGAAAAATTTTGGTCGGGACTTAGCGGCGCACTGTGCCGCACCATGCCGCATCGTGCCGCATCGTGCCGCACCGTGCCGCATCGTGCCGCATCGTGCCGCATCGTGCCGCACCGTGCCGCATAGTGCCGCACCGTGCCGCACCGTGCCGCACCGTGCCGCAAACAAGACTGATACCAGAGTGACCTGAAACACACACACGCTCGCGCGAACCCACGCGCGCACAAGCACACACAAGCACACACAAGCACACACACACAGGCACACACACAGGCACACACAGGTACACACAGGCGCACACACACAGGTACACACACAGGTACACACACAGGCACACACAGGCACACACACAGGTACACACAGGCGCACACACACAGGTACACACACAGGTACACACACAGGCACACACAGGCACACACGGGCACACACAGGCACACACACAGGCACACACAAGCACACACAGGCACACACAGTCAGACACACAAGCACACACAGGCACACACAGGCGCACACACAAGCACACTCAAGCACACTCAAGCACACACAAGCACACAAGGGCACATACAAGCACACTCAAGCACACACAAGCACATACAGGCACACACACAAGCACACACAAGCACACACAAGCACACACACACAGGCACACACACAGGCACACACAGGTACACACAGGCGCACACACACAGGTACACACACAGGTACACACACAGGCACACTCAGGCACACACACACAGGTACACACAGGCGCACACACACAGGTACACACACAGGTACACACACAGGCACACACAGGCACACACGGGCACACACAGGCACACACACAGGCACACACAAGCACACACAGGCACACACAGGCAGACACACAAGCACACACAGGCACACACAGGCGCACACACAAGCACACTCAAGCACACTCAAGCACACACAAGCACACAAGGGCACATACAAGCACACTCAAGCACACACAAGCACACACAAGCACACAAAGGCACATACAAGCACACTCAAGCACACACAAGCACACACAGGCACACACAAGCACACACAGGCACACGGAGGCACACACAAGCACACGTGCGAGCGGTGGACAGGTCGGAAATTTTCTGTGCGACTAACATGTTCCAAAATAGCTCAACAAATCTCATAGTGTGCTCGGGACACTATGAACAGAGCATGCTTACTGAGCACACTCCCACCATAGCGTGCTCAGCAGAGCCCCGGCGGGCGATGCCATGCACGGCCCTCGCCCGACCACGTAGGCAGCGCGGGTCGGCTCCACACATGCGCGTGTTCGCGTTGCCTACTGCCAGGGCGTCTCGCGCCCAGCACCGTCTCACCAGAAAGGCCGCGAGTCCTGCCTCGTGCCCATGCTTCTGTCTCAAAGAGGCACGAGTCGTCGCAGTGCTACAAGCCCGGCTAGCTCAGTCGGTAGAGCACGGGACTCTTAATCCCGGGGTCGTGGGTTCGAGCCCCACGTTGGGCGTCTTCCTTTTGCCCTCTCACACGTGCTTCTGCGGTTGAGGTCCCCTCGTATAACACCTGGATCCCGCCTTTCTCACATTATCCGGTATGGTCTAGTGGTTAGGATTTCTGGCTCTCACCCAGGCGGCTCGGGTTCGATTCCCGGTACCGGAAGTTTTTGACTCCACTGCGTCACTACCATCAACTCATCGCATGGACGCATTTCCCGCGGTTTCCCCCGCATGAGACGAGGTGGCCGAGTGGTTAAGGCGTTGGACTGCTAATCCAATGGGCTCTGCCCGCGTGAGTTCGAATCTCATCCTCGTCGGTCGGACCTTTTGCCTCATCGTCATTTCACTCGTTGTGTTTCTCTGCCCGCACTGGCGTGAGACAAGGGTGTTCGCGGGCTTGGCGCACCCGTGCGGTCCCATGGTGTAATGGTTAGCACTCAGGACTCTGAATCCTGCGATCCGAGTTCAAGTCTCGGTGGGACCTTCCGTTTTAGGACCGACGCGCGAGCAGACCGTCGCGCGGGTGCAATCCCGTTTTTGCCAGGCCGCGCGCCTCGTACTCAGCCGCCTCCATAGCTCAGTGGTTAGAGCACCAGTCTAGTAGCGTGCTGATCGGAGCTAGATAACTGGGGGTCGAGAGTTCGATTCTCTCTGGAGGCACGTCTCTTTTGACTGCTCCACCCTGGAACGGATTGTGACGGCTCTGCCGCCAACGCGTCTGCCACCAGCTTGGTTGTGTATCCCACTAGGTCCGTTGGTCTAGGGGTATGATTCTCGCTTAGGGTGCGAGAGGTCCCGGGTTCAAATCCCGGACGGACCCAGTCTTTTGTCTTTCACGCGCCACCTACCCTCCCTTGCCGGCAGCCAGCGGCGAGTGGGGGCAAACACTGCAAATCCAACTGTGGGACAGGTATGCACTAAATAGTGTGGACCACTCTTGTCCCACACTTCCAAGTGTGGGACACGCCTAGTCCCACACTTTCAAGTGTGGGACACAGTTGTTTGTCCCACGCTACCAAGTGTGGGACTCGGTGTGTCCCACACTTGGAAGTGTGGGACTCGGCGTGTCCTACACTTCCAAGTGTGGGACAAGAGTGGTCGACGCTTAGAAGTGTGGGACATTTTGGTCCACACTATTTAGTGCATACCTGTCCCACACTTGGATTTGCAGTGAACGACTCCTCTTTGGCTCAAAAGGAAAGCCTCTCCGGCGGGGAATCGAACCCCGGTCTCCCGCGTGACAGGCGGGGATACTGACCACTATACTACCGGCCCAGCCTCCGTCCAGGACGGACGTGCCAGTGCGGAGCTCTGAACTGTTTACGTCGGCTATTTTTATCCGTTGACATCCGTGAAGTGGTACCTGCTGCATCAAATCGGATACCAGAACTGTGTTCTCCGTGATGTGTTACCTATGACACTGGTGTTATTTTTATCTCTGTGATGTGTGAGTGACAGTTCCATTGGTGCTACGCTCATCGCCTGCTTTTAAACTGTGATTCTACTGGTGTGTACACCCACCCGGATTTTATTTACTGACGGCGTCTCCACCAAGCCGCTCGAAGCTTCACTACTATGGCAAGTGACTTTTCTCCGTGCTGGGCCGGTAGTTCTGGATTGTTTTGAGGTTATGTTGCCCAGGGGACACCATGCGGTCGTCGTGCCGTGTTGACTTTGTTCTTTCTCCTCTTCTTCCCTGGGCACCGCCTTGTGCTATGTGTGTGTGCGTTTATGCCACCATGCTTGTGACTCTCCTCATGTGCCGCCATGTTCGCGCGCCGTCTGCTGTGCGCCGCCATCTTTGCAACCCTCCTGTGTGCCGCCATGTTGAGAACTTTGTTTGCGCGCCGCCATCTTGGCTGCGCCTTGTCGTGTCGGGTGCTTTGCGTGTTTGAACTCCTCACGCCCCCGTCACGTGACGTTCTGCCCGCGGGAAAAAACTGCCACCACCCGGGATTCGAACCCTAGGCCGGAAAACGTCACCCCACCTGCCGCGATTTGAACCTCAGACTATTGTATCGTGAGCTCGGCGCTCTACACTTCGCGCTACCGAGACACCATGGAGCTACTTCGTACGCTCTTCGTCCTTGTCCCGCTGGGCAAGGAATTTCCCTGCCCAGACTGTTACCATCCTACGAACGCTCCCTCGCGCACCGGCAGCGGGCTCTTCAACAAGTTCAACTCGTTCATGGCCCACATGAAGAAGATGCATGCGGAGCCCCCTCTGTGTGTTGTGTGCCGAGACTGTGGGGCCCAGTTCCGTGACCGCCGGGCGGCCACGCCCCACCTCAAGTCCGCGCACGGGGTCGCCGGCGACGACCCGAACCTCGAGCTCACCGTCAGCGCTGGTCACTGGAGGCGCTGCAGGCTGCCCCGGCCGCCCCAGCGCCTGACGCCCAGGCCACCCAACTGGCACGCGCGCCCGACGGGTTGCCGCCTGCCGTTCCACAGGCGCCCCTCCTCCGAATGCGGTCTTCCCTGACGCGTTCCGGCGAACACCGGGTGCGCCGCCAGCCTCGCAGCCCACCACCCCTGTGCCCCCCACCGCCTGCTCCCGTGGAGGCCGCCATCGCTGCTACCCCTGTGCAGTGCCCACGCCCCCTGTCAGCTGCCTCCATCGGGGCCACGCTGCGCCGGCAGGTCGGTCGGCCCGCCGGACTCCGCCCGCCCTCCGCAGGCCTATCCGGCGCATCCTGCCGTTGCCGCTGTCCCCGCCGCCCATCGTCGCAGCTCCACCGCTGAAGACCTCGCCCCCTGGGAACTCCATTGGAGCCAGGGAGGTCGCAGAGGCTCCTCCCCAGGGTTCCCCTGCCTTGGCCTCGGCCTCGGCGGCGGTCCCGGACGGGGAGGAAATGGCCATGTTATACAGCGCGGGACCCACAGCCCAGGCAAGTAGTTCCCTTTTCCTCGCGATGAACACTTGCCACCCCGCATCGCAGTTTTGCTCGCCGGTTGTGGTTTCCGCAGGTTCCTCTCCATCCCAGACGATCGGCTCCCTTGCTGCGCCGCAGCACCCCAGGGATACAGGACTCCGCCTGGCCTGCACAGCGCCTCGCCGCCCTTCGCGCCTGCGCCAAACTCACCACCCTGGTCGCCACGCCGCGAGACGCCCCGCAGAAGCAGCCCTCCGGGTCCCAGTCCAGCTCCTGGCTCTGCCAGCCCCTGCCAGCCGCTCTTTGGCCTCCATGGTGAGTTCTCCTGAATCTCGCTCTCCATCTGCGAACAAATTCCAGCAGCTATGGGTTGACAAGATCCGCGACGCTACGGACTGGGCCGCCTTCGAGTCAACAGTCGCAGACTTCACGGCGTCAGTGCAGCCACAGCAGAAACTGCCACGGGGGCCACAGCGACGTCAGACTCGTACCCGCGCTCACCTCAACAAGCGCCAGCAAGTCGAGCATGCCCGCCGCCTGCAGCAGCTGTACAGAACCAATGCGAAGAAGGCCATGCGTGAGGTCCGCGGCGAGGACTCTCCACTCTGCGGCTCCGACCCCGAGACCGTCGCGGAGTTCTTCGAGGACGTCTTCGCGGCTCGCGTCACTGAACTCGGCCGCCACCTGCCTCCAGCGTGCTGCCGCCCACCCAACAGCCTGACGCTCCCTCTCCGCCACCATCGCGAGAGAAGTGATCGCCGCCCGCATCAAGAAGTGCAGCAACACGGCGCCAGGCCCAGACGCGGTGTCATACGCTGTTCTGCGCAGAAAGGACCCGAATGCGTTTATCCTCCACGCTATCTTCGAGCGGTGCCTAGCCGCCCAACAAATTCCAGAGGCATGGAAGGCCTCGAGAACCATCCTCCTGTTCAAGAGAGGCAACAAGGAGGACCTCGGTAACTGGCGTCCTATTTCTCTCTCCTCCTGCCTCTACAAAGTGTTCTCCGGAGCCCTGGCAGACCGCCTCTGCCAATGGGCCCTTCGCACCGGCGCCCTGTCCAAAGCCCAGAAAGGATTTTTACCAGCAGAAGGATGTTTAGAACATAATTTTGTCCTCCAGCAGTGCCTCGACGATGCCAGGGACTCGGGGCACGAGCTGGTGGTAACCTGGCTTGATCTCAGAAACGCCTTTGGCTCCATTCCCCACGTCGCGTACTTGAGCTGCTCCGGGTGCACGGCGTCGACCCCAAGCTCATCACCACCATCAGCAGCGCCTACGAGGGCTGCTCTACAACAATCGTCACCGCCTCGGGGGACACCAGGTCCGTGCCCATGAACAGCGGGGTGAAGCAAGGTGACCCCCCTCTCCCCAATTGTCTTCAACTTGGTGCTGGAAGTGATACTGCGTAGCGCACTTGCCCTCGCAGAGAAGCACGGATTCAAGCTACATGGCGCCCTGATTACTGCCCTGTCCTACGCCGACGACATCGTCCTCACTGCAAAGTCCCCTGCTGACATGCAGGCCCTGCTCGACGTGGTTGGGGACGCTGCTGCTTGGCTGGGTCTCCAGTTTAACGCCAAGAAGTGCGCTACCCTGCACATCAAGGCTAAGAAGGCGCGTACTGATACCACCACCGCCATTCAGGGGCAGAATATCCCCACGCTGAAGCACGGTGAGGCCTATCAGCATCTGGGAGTGCCCACAGGCCTCTACGTGTGCCAAGACCCCCGAAGATACCTTCAAATCCATGGCTGAGGACCTACGGAAAGTTGAAGATTCCGCCCTGACGCCCTGGCAAAAGTTAGACGCCATCAGGACGTTCATCATTCCCCAGGCTCAATTTGCGCTGCTCACAGCCCACATCAGCAAGGCCTCATTTGAGGGCCTCGACAAGAGCATCAAGAAGTCTGTAAAGAACATCCTTCACCTGCCCCGGCGTGCCTCTCCTGAGATTGTTTTCCTACCACTGCACCAGGGAGGAGCTAACATTCCACCACTTACTGAGCTCGCCGATATTGGGGCCACTGTTAAGGCCTTCAAGATGCTTACTTGTCCCGACGGGTCCGTCCGTGACCTTGCACTAGCAAGCTTGCGCCGCGCTGCTGCCCGCCCCGTCGGCCAAGGACGAGCCCTCGGGGGAGGACCTCGCCTCGCTACCTGTCTGGAGCCAAGCTGCCCCAACACTCGCATGGCGGTTCAACAATCTGGAGCGCAGCCCGCAACGCTGGCCGCCGCCTAGCCTCCAGGATGCCCGGGATTCCGCTGGTCATGGGGAGAAGCGGGCCCTACCATCACCCTGCACCGCCCTGGAAAGGACGACCTCATCGTGGAGCCGGCAGCCCGCAAGGAACTACACCAGTTCCTCCGGCAGGCACTGCAGCAACACCACTTGCTTACACTTACCTCAAAGCCAGACCAGGGGAAGGTCTTTGAAGCCTGCAGCCGCTCCACTGCCTCGAACCATTTCATGCGGTCTGGGCAGTATACAAGATTCTGCGACTGGCGATTCGTCCATCGGGCCCGGCTGAACGTCCTGCCTCTGCGCGGGCTCCGTGCGGGTCCCTGGAATCGACACCCGCTGCCGCGTCTGTGGATACCCCCAAGGAGACGGCTGCTCATGTACTAAACCACTGCATGAAAACACAGTGCAGCCAGTAACAATCGCCACAGGTCGGTCCTCAAGCATGTCGTCCAGGCCATGGGGCCTAGACCAGACCTCCGCATTGAGAAGACTATCCCTGGATCAGGCAGTCTGGACAAGCCAGACATTGTGCTGCTTGATGAACAAACCAAGATGGCCGTCATTGTGGACGTGGCTTGTCCATTCGATAACAAATACCAGGCTTCATCACCAAGCGTGCCGAGAAGACGCAGAAATACCAGCACCTGGTGGACCACCTGCAGCAGCGGGGCTTCAGTACTGCCATAGACGCCCTGCTTGTTGGGGCACTTGGATCGTGGGACAGTGTCAACGACAGGGTCCCTTAATATGCTTGGCGTGCCTGAAGCTGTAAGAGGTAAAATTATGAGACTATGTGTTTCTGATGTTATTAGGTGGTCGAGAGATATTTATGTGGAGCACGTCTCAGGTGTCCGGCAGTACGCCGAAAACGTGACTCTTCCTGCCTAAACCTCTTATACATTCCCATCTGTCTTTAAAAGTTAGTTTCTGCTTGCAGTTATTGTTGTGTTATAGTTTTGTAATATTCGTGTAATAATGCTTAATCTAATCACAAATGTGCTTTCATTGTTATTTTATCTCTCTCTGTGTTCTTTTCTGCCTTTTACTGCTTACTTGAGTTGCTAATAATGCTTAAAATTTCATACAGGTGTTTATTTTGCTATTTTACTACCTGTCTTTGCACTTAATGCTGCCATGTGTTAATGTCTCTCGTTTGGTTGTTGCAGGTCCGGCGTCGCTGTGCGGGCTGCCGTGCCCCCCGGGGCATGGTGGCCCAGCAGTGGCTTCAGTCCTGCCAACCGCCAAACGAGGGACATCGTTCAAGTAAACCTAACTAAACCTCAAGCATCAATGTACCTTATACTATGTCTTATCAGTATTGTACTTTATCTAGTCAGTTACCACCTGTAACTTGTTTTTTATAGCCAGTTCGTTTGTAACTTTGAAGTGTGTTAAGCTTTTACGCCATGCCTTGGCGCTTTATAATTCTTTATTGGGGCAAAAAAAAAAAATTGCTCTCCTAGTCATTTATTTCCTGTTTGTACTCCTGTTTCAAGTTTGAATTTATATTACGCCTGCGGGCAAAATGTTTTATCAATATCTTTTACAATGTATTACCAATTATTTGCAATAAATGCTTTATAAACCGAAGATGCGGCCCGAGAGGTGACCGCACGGCCCGCTTCCCTACCTACTTGACGGAGCGAAACGGCGGAACCGGGTCTGATCACTCGCTCACCTCGCTCTGTTGCAGGTTCAACGTCACTGATTTCGGCTGCCTCGCCCCTGTACCAATGCTGCTGGGTTACCGAGCGTCTCCATCCGCCTGCCAAAACAATTGGAGGATCAGAGTATCGATCTCTGGACCTCCCGCATGCTAAGCGGGCGCTCTACCATCTGAGCCAATCCCCCGAATCTGAGGAGTTAGGGTGCTGTCGTCGTGCAGGCTCATCTCATCCGGGGGGGGCTGGACAGCATGCCGCCTCTTGGTCTACGCCCACCAACACCATGTGCACGTCTACGATTCCTAAGTTTCGACTGGGCTGACGGACATGATTTGATGCCACCTTACCTTCCATTAGGATCGCGCAGGGATTCACAAGAAAGAAACACAAGAAAAAAAGAAGAAAAAAAAAAAAGGATCAAAATCGGGCCACGGGACGCTCCGAT
>JAQQBG010000988.1:0-26526 GCA_032199755.1 Ambrosia artemisiifolia | reverse complement strand
AAATAGAAAGTGGTGTGAAAATGGGTCCGTACTGCCGCCGACCAAACTGCGATTTTTTTGGCAAGACGTGTTCCTAGGCCATAAAAACTGAGTCTGGAAGCTGCAGAATAGCGTAATTACTCACCAAATTGACGTGTGACTCGATTTAAAAATCGCTCGTTTTCTGCTAAAAATAGAAAGTGGTGTGAAAATGGGTCCGTACTGCCGCCGACCAAACTGCGATTTTTTTGGCAAGACGTGTTCCTAGGCCATAAAAACTGAGTCTGGAAGCTGCAGAATAGCGTAATTACTCACCAAATTGATGTGTGACTCGATTTAAAAATCGCTCGTTTTCTGCTAAAAATAGAAAGTGGTGTGAAAATGGGTCCGTACTGCCGCCGACCAAACTGCGATTTTTTTGGCAAAACGTGTTCCTAGACCATAAAAACTGAGTCTGGAAGCTGCAGAATAGCGTAATTACTCACCAAATTGATGTGTGACTCGATTTAAAAATCGCTCGTTTTCTGCTAAAAATAGAAAGTGGTGTGAAAATGGGTCCGTACTTCCGCCGACCAAACTGTGATTTTTTTGGCAAAACGTGTTCCTAGGCCATAAAAACTGAGTCTGGAAGCTGCAGAATAGCGTAATTACTCACCAAATTGATGTGTGACTCGATTTAAAAATCGCTCGTTTTCTGCTAAAAATAGAAAGTGGTGTGAAAATGGGTCCGTACTGCCGCCGACCAAACTGCGATTTTTTTGGCAAAACGTGTTCCTAGGCCATAAAAACTGAGTCTGGAAGCTGCAGAATAGCGTAATTACTCACCAAATTGATGTGTGAATCGATTTAAAAATCGCTCGTTTTCTGCTAAAAATAGAAAGTGGTGTGAAAATGGGTCCGTACTGCCGCCGACCAAACTGCGATTTTTTTGGCAAGACGTGTTCCTAGGCCATAAAAACTGAGTCTGGAAGCTGCAGAATAGCGTAATTACTCACCAAATTGATGTGTGACTCGATTTAAAAATCGCTCGTTTTCTGCTAAAAATAGAAAGTGGTGTGAAAATGGGTCCGTACTGCCGCCGACCAAACTGCGATTTTTTTGGCAAAACGTGTTCCTAGGCCATAAAAACTGAGTCTGGAAGCTGCAGAATAGCGTAATTACTCACCAAATTGATGTGTGACTCGATTTAAAAATCGCTCGTTTTCTGCTAAAAATAGAAAGTGGTGTGAAAATGGGTCCGTACTGCCGCCGACCAAACTGCGATTTTTTTGGCAAGACGTGTTCCTAGGCCATAAAAAACTGAGTCTGGAAGCTGCAGAATAGCGTAATTACTCACCAAATTGATGTGTGACTCGATTTAAAAATCGCTCGTTTTCTGCTAAAAATAGAAAGTGGTGTGAAAATGGGTCCGTACTGTCGCCGACCAAACTGCGATTTTTTTGGCAAGACGTGTTCCTAGGCCATAAAAACTGAGTCTGGAAGCTGCAGAATAGCGTAATTACTCACCAAATTGATGTGTGACTCGATTTAAAAATCGCTCGTTTTCTGCTAAAAATAGAAAGTGGTGTGAAAATGGGTCCGTACTGCCGCCGACCAAACTGCGATTTTTTTGGCAAAACGTGTTCCTAGACCATAAAAACTGAGTCTGGAAGCTGCAGAATAGCGTAATTACTCACCAAATTGATGTGTGACTCGATTTAAAAATCGCTCGTTTTCTGCTAAAAATAGAAAGTGGTGTGAAAATGGGTCCGTACTGCCGCCGACCAAACTGCGATTTTTTTGGCAAAACGTGTTCCTAGGCCATAAAAACTGAGTCTGGAAGCTGCAGAATAGCGTAATTACTCACCAAATTGATGTGTGAATCGATTTAAAAATCGCTCGTTTTCTGCTAAAAATAGAAAGTTGTGTGAAAATGGGTCCGTACTGCCGCCGACCAAACTGCGATTTTTTTGGCAAGACGTGTTCCTAGGCCATAAAAACTGAGTCTGGAAGCTGCAGAATAGCGTAATTACTCACCAAATTGATGTGTGACTCGATTTAAAAATCGCTCTTTTTCTGCTAAAAATAGAAAGTGGTGTGAAAATGGGTCCGTACTGCCGCCGACCAAACTGCGATTTTTTTGGCAAAACGTGTTCCTAGGCCATAAAAACTGAGTCTGGAAGCTGCAGAATAGCGTAATTACTCACCAAATTGATGTGTGACTCGATTTAAAAATCGCTCGTTTTCTGCTAAAAATAGAAAGTGGTGTGAAAATGGGTCCGTACTGCCCGCCGACCAAACTGCGATTTTTTTGGCAAGACGTGTTCCTAGGCCATAAAAACTGAGTCTGGAAGCTGCAGAATAGCGTAATTACTCACCAAATTGATGTGTGACTCGATTTAAAAATCGCTCGTTTTCTGCTAAAAATAGAAAGTGGTGTGAAAATGGGTCCGTACTGCCGCCGACCAAACTGCGATTTTTTTGGCAAGACGTGTTCCTAGGCCATAAAAACTGAGTCTGGAAGCTGCAGAATAGCGTAATTACTCACCAAATTGATGTGTGACTCGATTTAAAAATCGCTCGTTTTCTGCTAAAAATAGAAAGTGGTGTGAAAATGGGTCCGTACTGCCGCCGACCAAACTGCGATTTTTTTGGCAAAACGTGTTCCTAGACCATAAAAACTGAGTCTGGAAGCTGCAGAATAGCGTAATTACTCACCAAAATTGATGTGTGACTCGATTTAAAAATCGCTCGTTTTCTGCTAAAAATAGAAAGTGGTGTGAAAATGGGTCCGTACTTCCGCCGACCAAACTGTGATTTTTTTGGCAAAACGTGTTCCTAGGCCATAAAAACTGAGTCTGGAAGCTGCAGAATAGCGTAATTACTCACCAAATTGATGTGTGACTCGATTTAAAAATCGCTCGTTTTCTGCTAAAAATAGAAAGTGGTGTGAAAATGGGTCCGTACTGCCGCCGACCAAACTGCGATTTTTTTGGCAAAACGTGTTCCTAGGCCATAAAAACTGAGTCTGGAAGCTGCAGAATAGCGTAATTACTCACCAAATTGATGTGTGAATCGATTTAAAAATCGCTCGTTTTCTGCTAAAAATAGAAAGTGGTGTGAAAATGGGTCCGTACTGCCGCCGACCAAACTGCGATTTTTTTGGCAAGACGTGTTCCTAGGCCATAAAAACTGAGTCTGGAAGCTGCAGAATAGCGTAATTACTCACCAAATTGATGTGTGACTCGATTTAAAAATCGCTCTTTTTCTGCTAAAAATAGAAAGTGGTGTGAAAATGGGTCCGTACTGCCGCCGACCAAACTGCGATTTTTTTTGGCAAAACGTGTTCCTAGGCCATAAAAACTGAGTCTGGAAGCTGCAGAATAGCGTAATTACTCACCAAATTGATGTGTGACTCGATTTAAAAATCGCTCGTTTTCTGCTAAAAATAGAAAGTGGTGTGAAAATGGGTCCGTACTGCCGCCGACCAAACTGCGATTTTTTTGGCAAGACGTGTTCCTAGGCCATAAAAACTGAGTCTGGAAGCTGCAGAATAGCGTAATTACTCACCAAATTGATGTGTGACTCGATTTAAAAATCGCTCGTTTTCTGCTAAAAATAGAAAGTGGTGTGAAAATGGGTCCGTACTGCCGCCGACCAAACTGCGATTTTTTTGGCAAGACGTGTTCCTAGGCCATAAAAACTGAGTCTGGAAGCTGCAGAATAGCGTAATTACTCACCAAATTGATGTGTGACTCGATTTAAAAATCGCTCGTTTTCTGCTAAAAATAGAAAGTGGTGTGAAAATGGGTCCGTACTGCCGCCGACCAAACTGCGATTTTTTTGGCAAAACGTGTTCCTAGACCATAAAAACTGAGTCTGGAAGCTGCAGAATAGCGTAATTACTCACCAAATTGATGTGTGACTCGATTTAAAAATCGCTCGTTTTCTGCTAAAAATAGAAAGTGGTGTGAAAATGGGTCCGTACTTCCGCCGACCAAACTGTGATTTTTTTGGCAAGACGTGTTCCTAGGCCATAAAAACTGAGTCTGGAAGCTGCAGAATAGCGTAATTACTCACCAAATTGATGTGTGACTCGATTTAAAAATCGCTCGTTTTCTGCTAAAAATAGAAAGTGGTGTGAAAATGGGTCCGTACTGCCGCCGACCAAACTGCGATTTTTTTGGCAAGACGTGTTCCTAGGCCATAAAAACTGAGTCTGGAAGCTGCAGAATAGCGTAATTACTCACCAAATTGATGTGTGACTCGATTTAAAAATCGCTCGTTTTCTGCTAAAAATAGAAAGTGGTGTGAAAATGGGTCCGTACTGCCGCCGACCAAACTGCGATTTTTTTGGCAAAACGTGTTCCTAGGCCATAAAAACTGAGTCTGGAAGCTGCAGAATAGCGTAATTACTCACCAAATTGATGTGTGGCTCGATTTAAAAATCGCTCGTTTTCTGCTAAAAATAGAAAGTGGTGTGAAAATGGGTCCGTACTGCCGCCGACCAAACTGCGATTTTTTTGGCAAAACGTGTTCCTAGGCCATAAAAACTGAGTCTGGAAGCTGCAGAATAGCGTAATTACTCACCAAATTGATGTGTGACTCGATTTAAAAATCGCTCGTTTTCTGCTAAAAATAGAAAGTGGTGTGAAAATGGGTCCGTACTGCCGCCGACCAAACTGCGATTTTTTTTGGCAAAACGTGTTCCTAGGACATAAAAACTGAGTCTGGAAGCTGCAGAATAGCGTAATTACTCACCAAATTGATGTGTGACTCGATTTAAAAATCGCTCGTTTTCTGCTAAAAATAGAAAGTGGTGTGAAAATGGGTCCGTACTGCCGCCGACCAAACTGCGATTTTTTTGGCAAGACGTGTTCCTAGGCCATAAAAACTGAGTCTGGAAGCTGCAGAATAGCGTAATTACTCACCAAATTGATGTGTGACTCGATTTAAAAATCGCTCGTTTTCTGCTAAAAATAGAAAGTGGTGTGAAAATGGGTCGGTACTGCCGCCGACCAAACTGCGATTTTTTTGGCAAAACGTGTTCCTAGGCCATAAAAACTGAGTCTGGTAGCTGCAGAATAGCGTAATTACTCACCAAATTGATGTGTGACTCGATTTAAAAATCGCTCGTTTTCTGCTAAAAATAGAAAGTGGTGTGAAAATGGGTCCGTACTGCCGCCGACCAAACTGCGATTTTTTTTGGCAAAACGTGTTCCTAGGACATAAAAACTGAGTCTGGAAGCTGCAGAATAGCGTAATTACTCACCAAATTGATGTGTGACTCGATTTAAAAATCGCTCGTTTTCTGCTAAAAATAGAAAGTGGTGTGAAAATGGGTCCGTACTGCCGCCGACCAAACTGCGATTTTTTTGGCAAGACGTGTTCCTAGGCCATAAAAACTGAGTCTGGAAGCTGCAGAATAGCGTAATTACTCACCAAATTGATGTGTGACTCGATTTAAAAATCGCTCGTTTTCTGCTAAAAATAGAAAGTGGTGTGAAAATGGGTCCGTACTGCCGCCGACCAAACTGTGATTTTTTTGGCAAAACGTGTTCCTAGGCCATAAAAACTGAGTCTGGAAGCTGCAGAATAGCGTAATTACTCACCAAATTGATGTGTGACTCGATTTAAAAATCGCTCGTTTTCTGCTAAAAATAGAAAGTGGTGTGAAAATGGGTCCGTACTGCCGCCGACCAAACTGCGATTTTTTTGGCAAAACGTGTTCCTAGGCCATAAAAACTGAGTCTGGAAGCTGCAGAATAGCGTAATTACTCACCAAATTGATGTGTGAATCGATTTAAAAATCGCTCGTTTTCTGCTAAAAATAGAAAGTGGTGTGAAAATGGGTCCGTACTGCCGCCGACCAAACTGCGATTTTTTTGGCAAGACGTGTTCCTAGGCCATAAAAACTGAGTCTGGAAGCTGCAGAATAGCGTAATTACTCACCAAATTGATGTGTGACTCGATTTAAAAATCGCTCGTTTTCTGCTAAAAATAGAAAGTGGTGTGAAAATGGGTCCGTACTGCCGCCGACCAAACTGCGATTTTTTTGGCAAGACGTGTTCCTAGGCCATAAAAACTGAGTCTGGAAGCTGCAGAATAGCGTAATTACTCACCAAATTGATGTGTGACTCGATTTAAAAATCGCTCGTTTTCTGCTAAAAATAGAAAGTGGTGTGAAAATGGGTCCGTACTGCCGCCGACCAAACTGCGATTTTTTTGGCAAAACGTGTTCCTAGGCCATAAAAACTGAGTCTGGAAGCTGCAGAATAGCGTAATTACTCACCAAATTGATGTGTGACTCGATTTAAAAATCGCTCGTTTTCTGCTAAAAATAGAAAGTGGTGTGAAAATGGGTCCGTACTGCCGCCGACCAAACTGCGATTTTTTTTGGCAAAACGTGTTCCTAGGACATAAAAACTGAGTCTGGAAGCTGCAGAATAGCGTAATTACTCACCAAATTGATGTGTGACTCGATTTAAAAATCGCTCGTTTTCTGCTAAAAATAGAAAGTGGTGTGAAAATGGGTCCGTACTGCCGCCGACCAAACTGCGATTTTTTTTGGCAAGACGTGTTCCTAGGCCATAAAAACTGAGTCTGGAAGCTGCAGAATAGCGTAATTACTCACCAAATTGATGTGTGACTCGATTTAAAAATCGCTCGTTTTCTGCTAAAAATAGAAAGTGGTGTGAAAATGGGTCCGTACTGCCGCCGACCAAACTGCGATTTTTTTGGCAAGACGTGTTCCTAGGCCATAAAAACTGAGTCTGGAAGCTGCAGAATAGCGTAATTACTCACCAAATTGACGTGTGACTCGATTTAAAAATCGCTCGTTTTCTGCTAAAAATAGAAAGTGGTGTGAAAATGGGTCCGTACTGCCGCCGACCAAACTGCGATTTTTTTGGCAAGACGTGTTCCTAGGCCATAAAAACTGAGTCTGGAAGCTGCAGAATAGCGTAATTACTCACCAAATTGATGTGTGACTCGATTTAAAAATCGCTCGTTTTCTGCTAAAAATAGAAAGTGGTGTGAAAATGGGTCCGTACTGCCGCCGACCAAACTGCGATTTTTTTGGCAAAACGTGTTCCTAGACCATAAAAACTGAGTCTGGAAGCTGCAGAATAGCGTAATTACTCACCAAATTGATGTGTGACTCGATTTAAAAATCGCTCGTTTTCTGCTAAAAATAGAAAGTGGTGTGAAAATGGGTCCGTACTTCCGCCGACCAAACTGTGATTTTTTTGGCAAAACGTGTTCCTAGGCCATAAAAACTGAGTCTGGAAGCTGCAGAATAGCGTAATTACTCACCAAATTGATGTGTGACTCGATTTAAAAATCGCTCGTTTTCTGCTAAAAATAGAAAGTGGTGTGAAAATGGGTCCGTACTGCCGCCGACCAAACTGCGATTTTTTTGGCAAAACGTGTTCCTAGGCCATAAAAACTGAGTCTGGAAGCTGCAGAATAGCGTAATTACTCACCAAATTGATGTGTGAATCGATTTAAAAATCGCTCGTTTTCTGCTAAAAATAGAAAGTGGTGTGAAAATGGGTCCGTACTGCCGCCGACCAAACTGCGATTTTTTTGGCAAGACGTGTTCCTAGGCCATAAAAACTGAGTCTGGAAGCTGCAGAATAGCGTAATTACTCACCAAATTGATGTGTGACTCGATTTAAAAATCGCTCGTTTTCTGCTAAAAATAGAAAGTGGTGTGAAAATGGGTCCGTACTGCCGCCGACCAAACTGCGATTTTTTTTGGCAAAACGTGTTCCTAGGCCATAAAAACTGAGTCTGGAAGCTGCAGAATAGCGTAATTACTCACCAAATTGATGTGTGACTCGATTAAAAAATCGCTCGTTTTCTGCTAAAAATAGAAAGTGGTGTGAAAATGGGTCCGTACTGCCGCCGACCAAACTGCGATTTTTTTGGCAAAACGTGTTCCTAGGACATAAAAACTGAGTCTGGAAGCTGCAGAATAGCGTAATTACTCACCAAATTGATGTGTGACTCGATTTAAAAATCGCTCGTTTTCTGCTAAAAATAGAAAGTGGTGTGAAAATGGGTCCGTACTTGTGACACCCGGCAAATTCAAGTTAACAACGTCGTCTAAATTAAAGTCTACCTTAGCGAGTCACGCGTATTCTGCACTTAACTGGGTTAGTTGAGTCGGGTTATGGTTCGGGAACTGTTATATGAGTCTAGGGAATCATTAGATGTTGGCCTAGAGGAACGTTAGATGTCAGTCCTTAACCAAGTGTACAAGGGGTGACGATTCGGAGAATCGTCAAAGCATAGGGAACATGCAAGTCTCGAGTCCCGGGAATTGGTGAACGAGTGTGAATGTGTATAATTACAAGTGTTATGTGTTTACAATCATTATGTGACTTGTCGGTATGTGAAAATGTGTTAACATGTGTTAAAACGGGGTTTAACGCGCAAAATACCTGGAACGGGACCCTGCAGGCGATTAGGGTGAGCTAATCACCTGCAGGGTGGCGATTAGCTCACCCCAGGTGGCGAGTAGCTGCCTCTGGGTGGCGAGTAGGGGGCTAATCGCCTAAGGGGGGTGGCGATTAGCAGCCCTAATCGCCTGCAACTGAAAGCTAATCGCCTGCAACGTAAGTGACGACTAAAAACGACTATAAATACCATACTTAACCTCCTAAACTTCATTATACAAACCCTAGTCATCCCATAAACCGCCCCAACACATAAACAACCTCTGGAAGGCGATTTTTGATCAAAACTCAAGGTTTCAAGCTTGAATCGTCATACTTTCATAATTCTAAGGTTTGATTTTCATCCATAAACCTTTATAAACGTTTTTTAATCAATCCCTAAGGGTCCAGACCTGTTGTTAAACGAAAAAGCTTTCTGAAAATCGTCAATAAGGGTTGTTAATCGGATTATAACTAATATGCATGTATTATGAGTGTGTATGATTAAAAAGCTAGGGTTTTTATGATTCATGATGAAGATTTGCTATGTTATTATGATAGATCAGTATTGATATTGATATTATGATGATAGGAATCTCAGTAATTGTTTATTAGGGTTTGTTATGCATGTTAGTATGATGATTGCATGCTATGTGTATGGTGTTTGGATTACTTGATTTCATGCAGGACTGATTATACGAGGTTAAACGAAGGATTTTGATGTAAACATGTTTAGGATACTTGTTTGATCGATATTGGAGGTTGTTACACGTTCTAGGTTTGATTTGGAGTGTTAAACGCGCGAAAAACCGGAAATACTGGGTAGCATGCGATTAGCAAGGCTAATCGCCTAAGGGTCAGGCGATTAGCAAGCTAATCGCCTGCTATGAGAGGCTAATCGCCTGATGAGCATGCAATTAGGGGCTAATCGCCTGCTATGTTGTGTTTTTGCATGCTGCATGACCCTAATCGCCTGATAAGTTCTGAAATGCATGTCACATGACCCTAATTGCATGCAAACTCAAAAATTTGCATGTCACATGACCCTAATCGCCTGCATTGTAGGCGATTAGCAGTCATAATTGCCTGTTGACCAACGTAATTGCTAGTTGACTTTTCCTAATCGCCTGTACTGCTGCTGTATGTATATTTTAGCATTCCGAGACCCGTTTTGACACCTAGGAACATGCTAGGAACCCCGTAACATGTCTAATAACTTGGTAACATATACTTGGATGTATTTCGGTGATACGTGAACTATGTGCTATAACTTGTTGTGTGTTAACGTATGTTAAGGGTACTTGCATGATTGTATGTTTTGGAGCGTAAACATAACACGGGGAGTCTCGGGTCACCAATGGGATGTCGAGTCTTGTACTTTGGGTCGGTTAAACAGTCACGGTGTTTTCAAACGAACTTGGTTATGGTCTGGACATCTAGGGACTAACTAACCTAAGGGTTATTAGTCTAAGTACTTGTAACTACCATATGTTAATTCGCTGTTTTACGGGACTAGCATAGCTTGTTGAACTATTCTATTATCTGAAGTTAACGCAACCTAAGGTGAGTTTACGGCCCCACTTTACTTGGTTTTCGTTTTCGGGGGAGAAAACATGTGTTAAACAACTATTTGGTAACAACTGTCATACTATGGGTTTTCAAACGGTTTACTATACGATCTTTGGAAGTCCCGGGGGGAAACCATGAATGTGCTGGTTTGCACAACGGGGAAATGTGAATAGCGCTATTGGGAGTGACCAACCCCACCCGTCGGCATGGAGCGCCGGGCGGGTGCATATTGTCTCAAACAGGAACAGGTTTACTATACGGGCACAACATCTGGTTTGCGAGTTAGTAATGGTTTTCCAATCGTAGTAGTAATGGTACATGCGCCTAGCTAGCATACTTGGTTTACAATTGTTATAGTATGGACAGGTTATACTTGGAACTTTGATTACAAACCTGTAAACTCACCAGCATTTTTGTGCTGACGTAAACTCTTACATGTTTTCTCAGGTCGCTAAGGTAGCAAAGTGGAACTAGGGCGCACGCGTCTGCACGGCGTCTAGTTAGAGTTGCATGGTTTTGAACATTAAACATTTGGTTTTATTTTGTTTATGTAACGACATTTAGCTTCCGCTGATGTTTGGGATTTTTAAACTATGTTTTTGAAATTCATTTAGTATTGTTTATTGTGATCATTGACTTGGATCCTGGTTTGTCATGCGCCTCGCGGTAAAACTCCGCAAGTGGATTTTGAGGGTGTGACAGATTGGTATCAGAGCCAATGGTTATAGTGAACTAGGACTGCATGTAGAGTCTAGTCTATAACTGAGTCGCACACACTAGATGATCACATGGTACTAAACTTTATACTGGGTTACTCATAGACTTGTCGGGGTGTCTCTACATCATCTTACCCTTCTGTGTTACATCATCCATTCTCTTTTACTGGGTTACTTGCTTACTAGACAGTGTGGTACATTGGGGTTAACTGTATACTCTTGAGATTGGTCCAAGACTCGGACATCTCCCTTCCTACCCCAATAGAAACCCTTGTCATGAACTACCGTAGTATTACGGTGTATAGCTAAGAATCTATGTCCGGTGATTTGAACTTTGAACTAGGAGAACACTGGGAGGACCATGTAGAGCGGTTTATCATTTTGGGTGCACACAAAATCATAAACCGAAATGCATGAAAGCCCTAGTGAGCTCTGGGTTCGAATGGATAGTCCTGGGTTGGATCCAGCTTTGATCTTGTAAACGCTAGTGTTTATCATTGGCTGTGAAACTAAATTTTCTCGTCCCTTTTTGCCAGAATCATGTCTGGAGCACGAGGAGGACGTGGAGGTGGTCGCAATGGTGGGCGTGGTAATGGTGGTCGTGGGGGTGTGAACCTCACGCAGGATGATTTGAACAACTTGCTGCAGGCTGCCTTCCAGCTAGGGCAAAATGGCGGTAAGTTGACCTAACCACTTCTATCTCATCGGTGAACTTTGTTTACATTTCCCGTGGTTTTCTTACGTGTTTCTTTACAGGTGGTCATGTTAATCCACCACCACCACCCATGTGCACCTACAAAATGTTTCGGGACTGCAAGCCCCATGAGTTCTCGGGTACTGAGGGTGCAGTAGGCTTGCTCAGGTGGTTGGAGAAAGTGGAGTCTGTTTTTCTGATGTGTAACTGTCTCCCGGAGGATCGCGTCAAGTATTCTGCTGGGTTACTCCAGGATGTTGCGTTGACCTGGTGGAACGATATCACCCAGACTATGGGTATAGGGGAGGCTTATGCTATGCCTTGGGAGAACTTCGTGCAACTGCTGAAGAGGGAGTACTGTCCCAGGGAGGAGATTCAAAAGCTGGAACACGAGGTGTGGAACCTCAAAATGTCTGGGTCAGAAATCGAGAAGTATACTGTGAGGAGGAATGAGTTGGCTGTACTTTGTCCTGATCTACATGTACCGGAATATAGGAGGATTGAGCATTATATCTCGGGTCTTGTGCCAGAAATCGCAGGGTTGGTGGCTGCGGGAAATCTTCCTACTTATGCGGAGGTAGTCCGATCTGCTCATAGGATGACTAACTTGAAGGTGAGTGAGGGTATCTTGCCTGCCAAGGGTTCAACTGCTAAGGCTCCAGAGAGCAACAAGCGAAAGTGGGATAATGATGTGAAGAGTTCTACACCAGCACCAGCTCAACAGGGGAAAAGGTTTGATAGTGGGGGTTCGTCTTCATCGGGTTCTAAGCCAAGTGGTGGTTATGTAGGGAAGTTACCGAAATGCAATAAGTGTGGACGCCATCATCATGGGAGTTGTGACAACAATCGTTGCCATCGCTGTCAGAAGTTGGGGCATTTTGCCAAAGACTGTAGGGCGACTCTTCCATCGACTCAGGCCCCAACTACTACTCCGACTTCTACTACTCAGGGGACTGCGGGTAAACAGGGATGCTTCCACTGTGGGGAAACGGGGCATTATAAGAAGGAGTGTCCAAAACTGAAGCAGGGAGGGAACGGGAATGGTAATGGGAATGGGAATGGTAACAACGGGGGCGGAAACAGGAACGCACGTGCCTTCGTTATTGGGACTGCAGAGGCAAGGCAGGATCCTGACACAGTCACTGGTACGTTTCTTCTCAACGATCGCTCTGTTAGTGTTTTATTTGACTCTGGTGCCGATAAAAGTTTCATATCTGTGGAAGTTAGTCGTTTGTTAGATGTAGTACCTGTTCCTCTAGAGGCTAAATATATTATAGAATTGGCTGACGGTAAGAAGATAGAAGCTACTTGCGTTCTTCGGGAATGTCGCGTAGAGTTATCGGGTTTGTCTTTTCCTATCGACCTTATGCCGGTACCTTTGGGTAGTTTTGACGTGGTTATAGGCATGGATTGGTTGTCGCTGTATCGCGCTGAAATCGTTTGTTACGACAAGGTCATCCGGATTCCTCTCCCTGATGGAGAATTTCTTTCTGTGTACGGGGACAAGAGCGGTGCTCCGCTAAGTCTCATCTCTAGCATGAAAGCCCTTAAGTATCTTCGGAAGGGTTATTCGGCTGTTCTAGCACTTTTATCTGTTTCCACTACCAGCGAGAAGAAGATCGACGATATCCCGGTTGTACGCGAGTTTTCTGATGTCTTTCCTGATGATTTATCTGGTCTTCCTCCCCATCGTCAGGTTGAGTTTGGTATTGATCTTGTACCTGGCGCTGCTCCTATTGCTCGGGCCCCCTACCGTCTTGCACCTCCTGAGATGCAAGAATTGTCTAACCAGTTACAGGAACTCTTGGATAAGGGTTTCATCAGACCTAGTTCTTCCCCTTGGGGAGCCCCGATTTTGTTTGTTAAGAAGAAGGATGGCAGTTTTCGACTATGTGTGGACTATAGAGAATTGAACAAGGTGACCATCAAGAATCGTTATCCTCTTCCTCGTATTGATGACCTATTTGACCAACTCCAGGGTTCTAGCTATTATTCCAAGATTGATCTCAGGTCCGGTTATCACCAGTTGCGCGTAAGGGAAGCTGATGTTGCTAAGACTGCCTTTCGTACACGTTATGGCCATTTCGAGTTCTTGGTCATGCCTTTTGGTCTCACTAACGCACCGGCGGTTTTCATGGATTTGATGAACCGCGTTTGTAAACCGTATCTTGACAAGTTCGTCATCGTGTTTATTGATGACATTCTGATCTATTCCAAGAACGAGACCGAACATGGGGAACATCTACGGTTAGTTTTGGAACTCTTACAACGAGAACAACTGTACGCCAAGTTCTCGAAGTGCGATTTTTGGTTACGCGAAGTCCAATTCCTAGGGCATGTAGTCAATGAACTGGGAATCCATGTTGATCCAGCTAAGATCGAAGCGATCAAGGACTGGGAAGCACCGAAGACGCCAACTGAGGTGCGGCAATTCCTAGGCCTTGCGGGTTATTATCGACGTTTCATTAAGGGGTTCTCGAAGGTTGCTCAACCCCTCACCACTCTTACTCAGAAGGATAGAAAGTTCGACTGGGGTGAACCACAGGAGTCCGCATTCCAAAAACTGAAGACTAAGCTTTGCTCTGCTCCTATCTTGTCCTTGCCAGAGGGCACTGAAGATTTCGTTGTTTACTGTGATGCTTCTATTCATGGTCTCGGTTGCGTGTTGATGCAACGCGAGAAGGTGATTGCGTACGCTTCCCGTCAACTCAAAGTGCACGAGAGGAACTACACTACCCATGATTTGGAATTGGGTGCGGTGGTGTTCGCGTTGAAAATTTGGAGGCATTACTTGTACGGTACCAAATGCACCATCTACACCGATCACAAGAGTCTCCAGCACATTTTTGACCAACAGCACCTGAACATACGACAGCGCCGTTGGGTTGAACTCCTGAACGACTATGACTGTGCCATTAAGTACCATCCTGGCAAGGCGAATGTTGTGGCAGACGCCTTGAGCAGGAAGGAATCGACAAACCCTCGTCGCGTTCGGGCGTTGCAACTCACAATCCACTCCTCTCTGCCTGATCAACTCCGTTCTGCTCAGTCAGAAGCCTTGAAGGAGGAAAACCTTAAGGCTGAAACTATGCACGGTGCCGACAAACATCTCGAGCAAAGGCCTGATGGCCTGCGCTACTTCGCAGAACGCGTCTGGGTTCCCTTATTCGGGGGACTTCGGGAGCTGGTTCTTGATGAAGCTCACAAGTCTCGGTATTCCATTCATCCTGGTTCAGACAAGATGTACCAGGATCTAAAAATACTGTACTGGTGGCCAAACATGAGGGCGGATATAGCCTCATACGTGAGTAAGTGCTTGACCTGTGCTAAGGTCAAGGTGGAATACCAGAAACCGTCGGGTCTACTGCAACAACCCGAAATTCCAGAGTGGAAATGGGAACGGATTACTATGGATTTTGTCACACAACTTCCTAAATCACCAAGCGGGAACGACAAGATATGGGTGATTGTTGATCGGTTGACGAAATCAGCTCATTTTCTTGCTATTAAGGAGACCGACACCATGGATCGGTTGGCTCGTTTATATCTGAAAGAAGTTGTCTCTAAGCACGGGGTGCCAGTTTCTATTATCTCGGATCGTGACTCCCATTTTACTTCTCACTTCTGGAAGTCTTTGCACAAGGCTTTGGGTACCCAACTAGACATGAGTACGGCTTACCATCCACAAACTGACGGTCAGAGTGAGCGTACAATTCAAACTCTAGAAGACATGCTGCGAGCATGTGTAATCGATTTTGGCAAAGGTTGGGAAGCTCACTTACCGTTAGTAGAATTCTCTTACAACAACAGTTATCATACGAGCATCAAAGCAGCTCCGTTCGAGGCATTGTACGGACGGAAATGCAGGTCTCCTCTCTGTTGGGCCGAAGTGGGCGAGAGTCAGCTCACTGGGCCAGAACTGGTGTACGAGACTTCTGAGAAGATCGTACAGATTCGTAATCGATTGGCAGCGGCACGGGATCGACAGAAGAGCTATGCTGATCATCGCCGTAAGCCATTGGAGTTTCAAGTTGGTGACAAAGTGCTTCTAAAGGTTTCACCGTGGAAGGGCGTCATACGCTTTGGGAAGCGTGGCAAACTTAACCCGCGGTATGTCGGTCCATTTACGATCCTGGAACGGATCGCGCCGGTGGCATATCGACTTGATTTACCGACGGAGCTCGGTAACGTACATAACGTCTTCCACGTATCTAACCTGAAGAAGTGTCTGACTGACGAGTCTCTCATTGTTCCACTAGAAGAGATCAAGGTTGATGATCGTCTTCGGATAGTGGAGGAACCTGTCGAGATCCTTGATTACAAGATTCGCAGTCTGCGTCACAGCAAGATTCGTATTGTTAAGGTTCGATGGAACTCGAACCGGGGACCGGAATACACTTGGGAACGCGAGGATCAGATGAAGTCTAAGTATCCTCATCTTTTTCCTAAAGAGGCATTCGAGTCGAGACACGTTACCACTGCAACGGAATGAATCTCGGGGCGAGATTCCTTTTAACGTGGGGATGATGTGACAACTCGGGTAATTCTCTCTCTTGGTTTCTATTTTTGTCTGTTTCTTTTGTTCATACTCTTGGTACTTACATAATTTTCGGGACGAACATTCTTTTAACGTGGGGATGATGTGACACCCGGCAAATTCAAGTTAACAACGTCGTCTAAATTAAAGTCTACCTTAGCGAGTCACGCGTATTCTGTACTTAACTGGGTTAGTTGAGTCGGGTTATGGTTCGGGAACTGTTATATGAGTCTAGGGAATCATTAGATGTTGGCCTAGAGGAACGTTAGATGTCAGTCCTTAACCAAGTGTACAAGGGGTGACGATTCGGAGAATCGTCAAAGCATAGGGAACATGCAAGTCTCGAGTCCCGGGAATTGGTGAACGAGTGTGAATGTGTATAATTACAAGTGTTATGTGTTTACAATCATTATGTGACTTGTCGGTATGTGAAAATGTGTTAACATGTGTTAAAACGGGGTTTAACGCGCAAAATACCTGGAACGGGACCCTGCAGGCGATTAGGGTGAGCTAATCACCTGCAGGGTGGCGATTAGCTCACCCCAGGTGGCGAGTAGCTGCCTCTGGGTGGCGAGTAGGGGGCTAATCGCCTAAGGGGGTGGCGATTAGCAGCCCTAATCGCCTGCAACTGAAAGCTAATCGCCTGCAACGTAAGTGACGACTAAAAACGACTATAAATACCATACTTAACCTCCTAAACTTCATTATACAAACCCTAGTCGTCCCATAAACCGCCCCAACACATAAACAACCTCTGGAAGGCGATTTTTGATCAAAACTCAAGGTTTCAAGCTTGAATCGTCATACTTTCATAATTCTAAGGTTTGATTTTCATCCATAAACCTTTATAAACGTTTTTTAATCAATCCCTAAGGGTCCAGACCTGTTGTTAAACGAAAAAGCTTTCTGAAAATCGTCAATAAGGGTTGTTAATCGGATTATAACTAATATGCATGTATTATGAGTGTGTATGATTAAAAAGCTAGGGTTTTTATGATTCATGATGAAGATTTGCTATGTTATTATGATAGATCAGTATTGATATTGATATTATGATGATAGGAATCTCAGTAATTGTTTATTAGGGTTTGTTATGCATGTTAGTATGATGATTGCATGCTATGTGTATGGTGTTTGGATTACTTGATTTCATGCAGGACTGATTATACGAGGTTAAACGAAGGATTTTGATGTAAACATGTTTAGGATACTTGTTTGATCGATATTGGAGGTTGTTACACGTTCTAGGTTTGATTTGGAGTGTTAAACGCGCGAAAAACCGGAAATACTGGGTAGCATGCGATTAGCAAGGCTAATCGCCTAAGGGTCAGGCGATTAGCAAGCTAATCGCCTGCTATGAGAGGCTAATCGCCTGATGAGCATGCAATTAGGGGCTAATCGCCTGCTATGTTGTGTTTTTGCATGCTGCATGACCCTAATCGCCTGATAAGTTCTGAAATGCATGTCACATGACCCTAATTGCATGCAAACTCAAAAATTTGCATGTCACATGACCCTAATCGCCTGCATTGTAGGCGATTAGCAGTCATAATTGCCTGTTGACCAACGTAATTGCTAGTTGACTTTTCCTAATCGCCTGTACTGCTGCTGTATGTATATTTTAGCATTCCGAGACCCGTTTTGACACCTAGGAACATGCTAGGAACCCCGTAACATGTCTAATAACTTGGTAACATATACTTGGATGTATTTCGGTGATACGTGAACTATGTGCTATAACTTGTTGTGTGTTAACGTATGTTAAGGGTACTTGCATGATTGTATGTTTTGGAGCGTAAACATAACACGGGGAGTCTCGGGTCACCAATGGGATGTCGAGTCTTGTACTTTGGGTCGGTTAAACAGTCACGGTGTTTTCAAACGAACTTGGTTATGGTCTGGACATCTAGGGACTAACTAACCTAAGGGTTATTAGTCTAAGTACTTGTAACTACCATATGTTAGGTCGCTGTTTTACGGGACTAGCATAGCTTGTTGAACTATTCTATTATCTGAAGTTAACGCAACCTAAGGTGAGTTTACGGCCCCACTTTACTTGGTTTTCGTTTTCGGGGGAGAAAACATGTGTTAAACAACTATTTGGTAACAACTGTCATACTATGGGTTTTCAAACGGGTTTACTATACGATCTTTGGAAGTCCCGGGGGGAAACCATGAATGTGCTGGTTTGCACAACGGGGAAATGTGAATAGCGCTATTGGGAGTGACCAACCCCACCCGTCGGCATGGAGCGCCGGGCGGGTGCATATTGTCTCAAACAGGAACAGGTTTACTATACGGGCACAACATCTGGTTTGCGAGTTAGTAATGGTTTTCCAATCGTAGTAGTAATGGTACATGCGCCTAGCTAGCGTACTTGGTTTACAATTGTTATAGTATGGACAGGTTATACTTGGAACTTTGATTACAAACCTGTAAACTCACCAGCATTTTTGTGCTGACGTAAACTCTTACATGTTTTCTCAGGTCGCTAAGGTAGCAAAGTGGAACTAGGGCGCACGCGTCTGCACGGCGTCTAGTTAGAGTTGCATGGTTTTGAACATTAAACATTTGGTTTTATTTTGTTTATGTAACGACATTTAGCTTCCGCTGATGTTTGGGATTTTTAAACTATGTTTTTGAAATTCATTTAGTATTGTTTATTGTGATCATTGACTTGGATCCTGGTTTGTCATGCGCCTCGCGGTAAAACTCCGCAAGTGGATTTTGAGGGTGTGACAGTACTGCCGCCGACCAAACTGCGATTTTTTTGGCAAAACGTGTTCCTAGGCCATAAAAACTGAGTCTGGAAGCTGCAGAATAGCGTAATTACTCACCAAATTGATGTGTGACTCGATTTAAAAATCGCTCGTTTTCTGCTAAAAATAGAAAGTGGTGTGAAAATGGGTCCGTACTGCCGCCGACCAAACTGCGATTTTTTTTGGCAAGACGTGTTCCTAGGCCATAAAAACTGAGTCTGGAAGCTGCAGAATAGCGTAATTACTCACCAAATTGATGTGTGACTCGATTTAAAAATCGCTCGTTTTCTGCTAAAAATAGAAAGTGGGTGTGAAAATGGGTCCGTACTGCCGCCGACCAAACTGCGATTTTTTTGGCAAAACGTGTTCCTAGGCCATAAAAACTGAGTCTGGAAGCTGCAGAATAGCGTAATTACTCACCAAATTGATGTGTGACTCGATTTAAAAATCGCTCGTTTTCTGCTAAAAATAGAAAGTGGTGTGAAAATGGGTCCGTACTGCCGCCGACCAAACTGCGATTTTTCTGGAAAAACGTGTTCCTAGGACATAAAAACTGAGTCTGGAAGCTGCAGAATAGCGTAATTACTCACCAAATTGATGTGTGACTCGATTTAAAAATCGCTCGTTTTCTGCTAAAAATAGAAAGTGGTGTGAAAATGGGTCCGTACTGCCGCCGACCAAACTGCGATTTTTTTGGCAAGACGTGTTCCTAGGCCATAAAAACTGAGTCTGGAAGCTGCAGAATAGCGTAATTACTCACCAAATTGATGTGTGACTCGATTTAAAAATCGCTCGTTTTCTGCTAAAAATAGAAAGTGGTGTGAAAATGGGTCCGTACTGCCGCCGACCAAACTGCGATTTTTTTGGCAAAACGTGTTCCTAGGCCATAAAAACTGAGTCTGGAAGCTGCAGAATAGCGTAATTACTCACCAAATTGATGTGTGACTCGATTTAAAAATCGCTCGTTTTCTGCTAAAAATAGAAAGTGGTGTGAAAATGGGTCCGTACTGCCGCCGACCAAACTGCGATTTTTTTGGCAAAACGTGTTCCTAGGACATAAAAAACTGAGTCTGGAAGCTGCAGAATAGCGTAATTACTCACCAAATTGATGTGTGACTCGATTTAAAAATCGCTCGTTTTCTGCTAAAAATAGAAAGTGGTGTGAAAATGGGTCCGTACTGCCGCCGACCAAACTGCGATTTTTTTGGCAAGACGTGTTCCTAGGCCATAAAAACTGAGTCTGGAAGCTGCAGAATAGCGTAATTACTCACCAAATTGATGTGTGACTCGATTTAAAAATCGCTCGTTTTCTGCTAAAAATAGAAAGTGGTGTGAAAATGGGTCCGTACTGCCGCCGACCAAACTGCGATTTTTTTGGCAAGACGTGTTCCTAGGCCATAAAAACTGAGTCTGGAAGCTGCAGAATAGCGTAATTACTCACCAAATTGATGTGTGACTCGATTTAAAAATCGCTCGTTTTCTGCTAAAGATAGAAAGTGGTGTGAAAATGGGTCCGTACTGCCGCCGACCAAACTGCGATTTTTTTGGCAAGACGTGTTCCTAGGCCATAAAAACTGAGTCTGGAAGCTGCAGAATAGCGTAATTACTCACCAAATTGACGTGTGACTCGATTTAAAAATCGCTCGTTTTCTGCTAAAAATAGAAAGTGGTGTGAAAATGGGTCCGTACTGCCGCCGACCAAACTGCGATTTTTTTGGCAAGACGTGTTCCTAGGCCATAAAAACTGAGTCTGGAAGCTGCAGATAGCGTAATTACTCACCAAATTGATGTGTGACTCGATTTAAAAATCGCTCGTTTTCTGCTAAAAATAGAAAGTGGTGTGAAAATGGGTCCGTACTGCCGCCGACCAAACTGCGATTTTTTTGGCAAAACGTGTTCCTAGACCATAAAAACTGAGTCTGGAAGCTGCAGAATAGCGTAATTACTCACCAAATTGATGTGTGACTCGATTTAAAAATCGCTCGTTTTCTGCTAAAAATACAAAGTGGTGTGAAAATGGGTCCGTACTTTCCGCCGACCAAACTGTGATTTTTTTGGCAAAACGTGTTCCTAGGCCATAAAAACTGAGTCCTGGAAGCTGCAGAATAGCGTTAATTACTCACCAAATTGAAGTGTGACTCGATTTAAAAATCGCTCGTTTTCTGCTAAAAATAGAAAGTGGTGTGAAAATGGGTCCGTACTGCCGCCGACCAAACTGCGATTTTTTTGGCAAAACGTGTTCCTAGGCCATAAAAACTGAGTCTGGAAGCTGCAGAATAGCGTAATTACTCACCAAATTGATGTGTGAATCGATTTAAAAAATCGCTCGTTTTCTGCTAAAAATAGAAAGTGGTGTGAAAATGGGTCCGTACTGCCGCCGACCAACACTGCGATTTTTTTGGCAAGACGTGTTCCTAGGCCATAAAAACTGAGTCTGGAAGCTGCAGAATAGCGTAATTACTCACCAAATTGATGTGTGACTCGATTTAAAAATCGCCTCGTTTTCTGCTAAAAATAGAAAGTGGTGTGAAAATGGGTCCGTACTGCCGCCCGACCAAACTGCGATTTTTTTGGCAAAACGTGTTCCTAGGCCATAAAAACTGAGTCTGGAAGCTGCAGAATAGCGTAATTACTCACCAAATTGATGTGTGACTCGATTTAAAAATCGCTCGTTTTCTGCTAAAAATAGAAAGTGGTGTGAAAATGGGGTCCGTACTGCCGACCGACCAAACTGCGATTTTTTTGGCAAAACGTGTTCCTAGGACATAAAAACTGAGTCTGGAAGCCTGCAGAATAGCGTAATTACTCACCGAAATTGATGTGTGACTCGATTTAAAAATCGCTCGTTTTCTGCTAAAAATAGAAAGAGGTGTGAAAATGGGTCCGTACTGCCGCCGACCAAACTGCGATTTTTTTGGCAAGACGTGTTCCTAGGCCATAAAAAACTGAGTCTGGAAGGCCTGCAGAATAGCGTAATTACTCACCAAATTGATGTGTGACTCGATTTAAAAATCGCCTCGTTTTCTGCTAAAAATAGAAAGTGGTGTGAAAATGGGTCCGTACTGCCCGCCGACCAAACTGCGATTTTTTTGGCAAAACGTGTTCCTAGGACATAAAAACTGAGTCTGGAAGCTGCAGAATAGCGTAATTACTCACCAAATTGATGTGTGACTCGATTTAAAAATCGCTCGTTTTCTGCTAAAAATAGAAAGAGGTGTGAAAATGGGTCCGTACTGCCGCCGACCAAACTGCGATTTTTTTGGCAAGACGTGTTCCTAGGCCATAAAAACTGAGTCTGGAAGCTGCAGAATAGCGTAATTACTCACCAAATTGATGTGTGACTCGATTTAAAAATCGCTCGTTTTCTGCTAAAAATAGAAAGTGGTGTGAAAATGGGTCCGTACTGCCGCCGACCAAACTGCGATTTTTTTGGGCAAAACGTGTTCCTAGGACATAAAAACTGAGTCTGGAAGCTGCAGAATAGCGTAATTACTCACCAAATTGATGTGTGGACTCGATTTAAAAATCGCTCGTTTTCTGCTAAAAATAGAAAGTGGTGTGAAAATGGGTCCGTACTGCCGCCGACCAAACTGCGATTTTTTTGGCAAAACGTGTTCCTAGGCCATAAAAACTGAGTCTGGAAGCTGCAGAATAGCGTAATTACTCACCAAATTGATGTGTGACTCGATTTAAAAATCGCTCGTTTTCTGCTAAAAATAGAAAGTGGTGTGAAAATGGGTCCGTACTGCCGCCGACCAAACTGCGATTTTTTTGGCAAAACGTGTTTCCTAGGCCATAAAAACTGAGTCTGGAAGCTGCAGAATAGCGTAATTACTCACCAAATTGATGTGTGACTCGATTTAAAAATCGCTCGTTTTCTGCTAAAAATAGAAAGTGGTGTGAAAATGGGTTCGTACTGCCGCCGACCAAACTGCGATTTTTTTGGCAAAACGTGTTCCTAGGCCATAAAAACCGAGTCTGGAAGCTGCAGAATAGCGTAATTACTCACCAAATTGATGTGTGACTCGATTTAAAAATCGCTTCGTTTTCTGCTAAAAATAGAAAGTGGTGTGAAAAATGGGTCCGTACTGCCCGCCGACCAAACTGCGATTTTTTTTGGCAAAACGTGTTCCTAGGACATAAAAACTGAGTCTGGAAGCTGCAGAATAGCGTAATTACTCACCAAATTGATGTGTGACTCGATTTAAAAATCGCTCGTTTTCTGCTAAAAATAGAAAGTGGTGTGAAAACGGGTCCGTACTGCCGTCGACCAAACTGCGATTTTTTTGGCAAAACGTGTTCCTAGGCCATAAAAACTGAGTCTGGAAGCTGCAGAATAGCGTAATTACTCACCAAATTGATGTGTGACTCGATTTAAAAATCGCTCGTTTTTCTGCTAAAAATAGAAAGTGGTGTGAAATGGGTCCGTACTCGATTTTTTGGCAAAACGTGTTCCTAGGACATAAAAACTGAGTCTGGAAGCTGCAGAATAGCGTAATTACTCACCAAATTGATGTGTGACTCGATTTAAAAATCGCTCGTTTTCTGCTAAAAATAGAAAGTGGTGTGAAAATGGGTTCGTACTGCCGCCGACCAAACTGCGATTTTTTTGGCAAAACGTGTTCCTAGGCCATAAAAACCGAGTCTGGAAGCTGCAGAATAGCGTAATTACTCACCAAATTGATGTGTGACTCGATTTAAAAATCGCTCGTTTTCTGCTAAAAATAGAAAGTGGTGTGAAAATGGGTCCGTACTGCCGCCGACCAAACTGCGATTTTTTTTGGCAAAACGTGTTCCTAGGACATAAAAACTGAGTCTGGAAGCTGCAGAATAGCGTAATTACTCACCAAATTGATGTGTGACTCGATTTAAAAATCGCTCGTTTTCTGCTAAAAATAGAAAGTGGTGTGAAAATGGGTCCGTACTGCCGCCGACCAAACTGCGATTTTTTTGGCAAAACGTGTTCCTAGGCCATAAAAACCGAGTCTGGAAGCTGCAGAATAGCGTAATTACTCACCAAATTGATGTGTGACTCGATTTAAAAATCGCTCGTTTTCTGCTAAAAATAGAAAGTGGTGTGAAAATGGGTCCGTACTGCCGCCGACCAAACTGCGATTTTTTTTGGCAAAACGTGTTCCTAGGACATAAAAACTGAGTCTGGAAGCTGCAGAATAGCGTAATTACTCACCAAATTGATGTGTGACTCGATTTAAAAATCGCTCGTTTTCTGCTAAAAATAGAAAGTGGTGTGAAAATGGGTCCGTACTGCCGCCGACCAAACTGCGATTTTTTTGGCAAAACGTGTTCCTAGGCCATAAAAACTGAGTCTGGAAGCTGCAGAATAGCGTAATTACTCACCAAATTGATGTGTGACTCGATTTAAAAATCGCTCGTTTTCTGCTAAAAATAGAAAGTGGTGTGAAAATGGGTCCGTACTGCCGCCGACCAAACTGCGATTTTTTTGGCAAAACGTGTTCCTAGGCCATAAAAACTGAGTCTGGAAGCTGCAGAATAGCGTAATTACTCACCAAATTGATGTGTGACTCGATTTAAAAATCGCTCGTTTTCTGCTAAAAATAGAAAGTGGTGTGAAAATGGGTCCGTACTGCCGCCGACCAAACTGCGATTTTTTTGGCAAAACGTGTTCCTAGGCCATAAAAACTGAGTCTGGAAGCTGCAGAATAGCGTAATTACTCACCAAATTGATGTGTGACTCGATTTAAAAATCGCTCGTTTTCTGCTAAAAATAGAAAGTGGTGTGAAAATGGGTCCGTACTGCCGCCGACCAAACTGCGATTTTTTTGGCAAAACGTGTTCCTAGGCCATAAAAACCGACTCTGGAAGCTGCAGAATAGCGTAATTACTCACCAAATTGATGTGTGACTCGATTTAAAAATCGCTCGTTTTCTGCTAAAAATAGAAAGTGGTGTGAAAATGGGTCCGTACTGCCGCCGACCAAACTGCGATTTTTTTTGGCAAAACGTGTTCCTAGGACATAAAAACTGAGTCTGGAAGCTGCAGAATAGCGTAATTACTCACCAAATTGATGTGTGACTCGATTTAAAAATCGCTCGTTTTCTGCTAAAAATAGAAAGTGGTGTGAAAATGGGTCCGTACTGCCGCCGACCAAACTGCGATTTTTTTGGCAAAACGTGTTCCTAGGCCATAAAAACTGAGTCTGGAAGCTGCAGAATAGCGTAATTACTCACCAAATTGATGTGTGACTCGATTTAAAAATCGCTCGTTTTCTGCTAAAAATAGAAAGTGGGTGTGAAAATGGGTCCGTACTGCCGCCGACCAAACTGCGATTTTTTTTGGCAAAAACGTGTTCCTAGGCCATAAAAACTGAGTCTGGAAGCTGCAGAATAGCGTAATTACTCACCAAATTGATGTGTGACTCGATTTAAAAATCGCTCGTTTTCTGCTAAAAATAGAAAGTGGTGTGAAAATGGGTCCGTACTGCCGCCGACCAAACTGCGATTTTTTTGGCAAAACGTGTTCCTAGGCCATAAAAACTGAGTCTGGAAGCTGCAGAATAGCGTAATTACTCACCAAATTGATGTGTGACTCGATTTAAAAATCGCTCGTTTTCTGCTAAAAATAGAAAGTGGTGTGAAAATGGGTCCGTACTGCCGCCGACCAAACTGCGATTTTTTTGGCAAAACGTGTTCCTAGGACATAAAAACTGAGTCTGGAAGCTGCAGAATAGCGTAATTACTCACCAAATTGATGTGTGACTCGATTTAAAAATCGCTCGTTTTCTGCTAAAAATAGAAAGTGGTGTGAAAATGGGTCCGTACTGCCGCCGACCAAACTGCGATTTTTTTTGGCAAGACGTGTTCCTAGGCCATAAAAACTGAGTCTGGAAGCTGCAGAATAGCGTAATTACTCACCAAATTGATGTGTGACTCGATTTAAAAATCGCTCGTTTTCTGCTAAAAATAGAAAGTGGTGTGAAAATGGGTCCGTACTGCCGCCGACCAAACTGCGATTTTTTTTGGCAAGACGTGTTCCTAGGCCATAAAAACTGAGTCTGGAAGCTGCAGAATAGCGTAATTACTCACCAAATTGATGTGTGACTCGATTTAAAAATCGCTCGTTTTCTGCTAAAGATAGAAAGTGGTGTGAAAATGGGTCCGTACTGCCGCCGACCAAACTGCGATTTTTTTGGCAAGACGTGTTCCTAGGCCATAAAAACTGAGTCTGGAAGCTGCAGAATAGCGTAATTACTCACCAAATTGACGTGTGACTCGATTTAAAAATCGCTCGTTTTCTGCTAAAAATAGAAAGTGGTGTGAAAATGGGTTCGTACTGCCGCCGACCAAACTGCGATTTTTTTGGCAAGACGTGTTCCTAGGCCATAAAAACTGAGTCTGGAAGCTGCAGATAGCGTAATTACTCACCAAATTGATGTGTGACTCGATTTAAAAATCGCTCGTTTTCTGCTAAAAATAGAAAGTGGTGTGAAAATGGGTCCGTACTGCCGCCGACCAAACTGCGATTTTTTTGGCAAAACGTGTTCCTAGACCATAAAAACTGAGTCTGGAAGCTGCAGAATAGCGTAATTACTCACCAAATTGATGTGTGACTCGATTTAAAAATCGCTCGTTTTCTGCTAAAAATACAAAGTGGTGTGAAAATGGGTCCGTACTTCCGCCGACCAAACTGTGATTTTTTTTGGCAAAACGTGTTCCTAGGCCATAAAAACTGAGTCTGGAAGCTGCAGAATAGCGTAATTACTCACCAAATTGATGTGTGACTCGATTTAAAAATCGCTCGTTTTCTGCTAAAAATAGAAAGTGGTGTGAAAATGGGTCCGTACTGCCGCCGACCAAACTGCGATTTTTTTTGG